>SJYC01029538.1:0-42422 GCA_006408675.1 Madoqua kirkii | reverse complement strand
AGGAGGAGAAGGAGACGACAGAGGAGGAGATGATTGGGTGGCATCACCGACTGGATGGACATGAGTTTGAGCAAGCTCTGGGAGTTGGTGATGGACAGGGCGGCCTGGCATGCTGCAGTCCATGAGGTCGCAAAGAGTTGGACACGACTGAGTGACTGAACTGAACTGAAGAATTTCTTTTCACATTTCTTGTAAAGTGGATCTACTGGCAACAGATCCCTTCAATTTTTATTTCTCCTCCAGAGTGTTTATTTCATGTTCATCGCTGAAGGACTGTTTGGTAGGGTACAGAAATCTAGATTGGTGGTGTTTTTTCTCAACATTTAAAAGGTTTCACTCTATAATTTTCTCATGGGCTTGGTTTTTGAGAAGTCAGATGTTACTTCTTAACTTTGTTTTCCTATAGATTAAGTTTTTTTTTCTTCTGAGTTCTTTTAGGATTTTTTCCATTTATCTTTGACTTTCTGCAGTGTGAATATGATATGCCTTGGTGTTTTTGTTGTAGTATTTATCCTGGTTGGTGTTCTGAGCTTCCTCAATCTGTGGTTTGCTTTCTGACAATTTTGGGAAGTTACATCGTTATTGGTTCAGATTTTTCTTCTCTTCTGGTAGTCCCATTACGTTTGTGTCGAACTTCTTGTAGCTCTCCCACACTGCTTGGATATTCTGTTCCGTTCCCCACCCCTCCTTTTTTTTTCTCTGCCTTTCAGATTTAGAGTTTCTACTGACATATCCTCAAGTGCAGAGACTCTTTACCAGCTGTGTCTAGCCTACTAATGAGACAGTCAAAGACATTCTTCATTCATTAGTGATTTTCACCTCTAACATTTCCTTTTGATGCTTTACTATAATTTCCATTTCTTTGCTTACCTTACCCATATGTTCTTGGATGTTGTCTACTTTTTCTAATAGAGTCTTTAGCATATTATAGTTTTGAATGTCTGTCTAATAAATCCAACTGCTGTGCCTTTCTGAGTCTGGTTTTGATTGTTGCTCTGTTTCTTTAAAAACTGTATTTTTATTTAGTATGCTTTGTAATTTTTGTTGAAAGCTGAACAGGATGGGTAAAAGGAATTTAGGTGAGCAGGCCTTTAATGATGGGGTGGTCAGGTGTAGGGGAGTGCTCTCTTGTTCCATGGTTAGGTCTCAGTTTCCAGTGAGCCTGGGCTCCCTGGGCTGTGAATTTCACAAGTGCTTCCCATTGTCAGGTCCGCATGCCACCCCTCTGCCTACCGCACTCCCCAGCTAATACATGGTGACTGGAGTTGGGCTTATTCCTTCCTCCATGCAGAAGGTTAGAGGGAGCTGGAGTCAGGTATTTTCCTTCCCCCAGGTCATAGGTTTGGAAAAGACTCCAGTAGCTGTGACACTGGTTTCATAATGGTTAATTTTACCCTCCTCCAGCTGGCAGCATGAGGGGATTTTTCTCCCATCTTCACTGTGGGAACCTGGTACAGCTCCTGGAGGCACATCTCACAAAGTGTGGCTCATCCCTCCCAGCTGCCCCCCCCCACCCCCCAAAAAAAACAAAAACGGAGAGAAGCTGCCTGTTGGTTGGCTCCCAGAGTCGTCCACACTGAGCCTCCAGCAGACTGTCAGTGCAGGTTAGGTTTTCCTGCTCTGGACTAGTTCCCATGGAGGTTTCTGTCTGTGCGTTTATGCTCCGGTAAACTGATTCTCTGTGTCAGCTTGTCTGTCTAACTTGGGGGAAGCAGTTTTCTCTGAGACCTCAGTTCTCGATGGATCTGAGAAGAGTTGTTGTTGTTTGTTCCACTTTTTATTGTCAGGAAGAAGTGATGATTTTAGAAGCTCCTTACATGCTGGGCCCAAAACTGAAAGTCACCCTACTTCTCTGTGCTTTTTACTTCTTTTGTGCCTTAACATTTAAAAAAAATACTTTTTATTTTGGCAAAAAATGCATAAAATGTGTCGTCTTAACCATTTCTAAGTGTACGCTTTATTAGTGTTACATATATATTCACATTGTTGTCCAACCAATATCTGGAGCATTTTTTATCTTGCAGAACTGAAACTTTATACCCATTGAACAAGTCCCTTTCCTCCTTGCCTCAGCCGCTGGCAATCACCGTTCTACTTAGATTCTGTGAACCTGACTGTCCAGTGAAGTGAAAGTGTTAGTTGCTTAGTCGTGTCCCGCTCTTTGTGACCCCACTAGGCTCTGCGGTCCATAGAATTCTCCAGGCAAGAATACTGGAGCGGGTTGCCATTCCCTTCTCCAGAGACGCTCCCTGGCCCGGGGACTGAACCTGGGTCCCCGCGTTGCAGGTGGATTCTCTGCTGTCTGAGCCACCAGGGCAGCCTGGTCCCGGCGCCTCACGAGTGGGGTCGCACGCACGCTCGTCTTTTGTGGCAGTGCCACTTGACGTGGTTCGGTGTCCTCAGGGCGCGTGCGTGTTGCCTGTTGCGGCACGTGTCAGAACTTTCTTCATCTTTGAGACTGAGTAACGTTTCGGGGTAAGTGTGCACATTCTGTGTATGCATTCATCCGCTGGTGCACACTTAGGTTGCTTCCACCTTCTGGCTTTTGTGAAAAATGCTGCTATGATCACAGGCATGGGGAATTCCCTTGTGGTCCAGTGGTTAGAACTCCGCACCTCTGTGCTTCCACTGGTGGGGGCCTGGGGTTCCGATCCCTGGTTGGGGAATCAAGATCCTGCAAGCTATGTGGAATGGTGCCACCAGGAGGGGGGGAAAAGCCAAAAACCACGTGTGCAAATATCTGAGATCATTCTTTTATTTTTTGAATATATACCCAGAAGTGGAATTGCTACATCATATGGTAATTCTCCTTCTAAGTTCCTGAGGAACCATCATGTTTTTCCATGTAACAGTTTCCCAGCAATCGTGTATAAAGGGTTCCAGTTCTTCACGTCTGTATACTTCTTCTTTTTTGATAGTAGCCGTCTTTGGAGATCATCTTTGGAGGAATGTCTGTGCAAATCCTCTGCCCGTTTTAAAATCAGGTTCTTTTTTGTTGTTAAGTTGTAGGAGTTCTTAATATATTCTGCTTATTAATGCCTTATCAGATATGTGATTACTATGTATTCTTAATAAGGTTCTAAGATTAGTCGTAACAGCACTGTCCCGTTCCCCAAGAATAGACCATTTTAGGATGCCTGACTTCTGGTTGCTGCCTTCGTGACTTGCATGGCATTGTTCCGTTCCACTTTGGTTTTACCCGTTCCTTCTCCCCAGTGCTCAGGCGATCGTCACTGTTCTACTGAGTCAGTGCTTGTTGAGGTTGGTTTCTGCCTTGCGTCTCATGCCTTCTCTAAGTGATCCGTTTCCGTATTTTGAAGCATATCCATAAATCGATCTTTCAGTGACAGTCTGTTAATAATAAACACTTAAGGTTTTATTTTCCTCTTAGTCTCAAAAAACTGTCTGTAATTGTTTCTTTTTTTTCATAGTTCCTTTGGGTATTTACTTCTAGGTTACAGTTATTTTCTCTTATAACTTTTTAAAGATATACTTGACACCCACTTAAAAGTTTCTGCTGAGAATCCAGTTCAGTTGTTATTTCTTTCTTCATAGAATATTTTCCCTTTTCTCCCCCCGCAACTTACTGCTTTTAAAAAGATCTTGTATTTTGCTGTATCCTTGTGATGTGTAAGTGCAGATTTTATTTTAATCCTTCTTAGGTTGGGAGTTTGCTTTGTGAACATGGAACAGTTGGTCATGTGAATGAGGCATTTTTCTGTGTCTTTTTGCTATGCTACCATTGGTGGCGTTCTTCATTAGGGTGAAAGAACCAGTGCTTTCTGCAGGTTTAGTCAGATTTACTCATTCAGTAAATTTGAATACTTACCATGTTCTAGGCTCAAGAATTACATATGGGAACTCTTGCAACTGGGAGCTAAGGTGGAGACTTCAGATTTGCCGCCTAACATGCTTTCTGCTTTTCTTCTGTAGACTGAGAATGGTCTCCAACTGCCAAAGAAGATTGTGGGTGCCGAGAGAAAGGTAACCGTTTCTCATCCCCTCGAGTGGAACTGGTCGCCTCTAGGAGCCCACACTGGCCGGCAGTAGACATGGCTGAGTTTACAAGCTACAAAGACACTGCTTCCAGCCGCCATCTGCGGTTCAAGTTACAGAGTCTAAGCCGCCGCCTTGATGAGTTGGAGGAAGCCACAAAAAACCTCCAGAAAGCTGAGGATGAGCTCCTGGACCTCCAGGACAAGGTGATTCAGGCGGAAGGCAGCAATTCTGGCATGTTAGCCGAGATTGAAGTGCTGCGCCAGCGAGTGCTGAGAATCGAAGGCAAAGATGAGGAAATTAAGAAAGCAGAGGACCTCTGTCATCTGATGAAGGAGAAGCTTGAAGAGGAGGAAAACCTCACCCGGGAGCTGAAATCTGAGATTGAGCGGCTTCAGAAACGCATGGCAGAACTGGAGAAGCTAGAGGAGGCCTTTAGCAGGAGTAAGAATGACTGTACCCAGCTCTGTCTGAGCCTGAACGAGGAGAGAAACCTGACGAAGAAAATCTCCTCTGAGCTGGAAATGCTCCGGATCAAAGTGAAAGAACTGGAATCTTCCGAGGACCGGCTAGATAAAACTGAGCAGAATTTAGTGTCAGAGTTAGAAAAGCTGAAATCACTAACTCTGAGCTTTGTAAGTGAGAGAAAGTACTTGAATGAAAAGGAGAAAGAAAATGAGAAACTGATAAAAGAGCTCACTCAAAAACTGGAGCAGAACAAAAAAATGAACCGCGGTCACACCAGGAACACTTCTCATCTTCTGGAAAGGAGCGGCCTGCGGATTGAGGATGGTGTCCCTTCCCCAGTCCGTCCAAAGAGTCAGGAAGGAAGGGCGCTCTGGACTATCTAAAGCAGGCAGAGAATGAAGCAAGAAACAGGTCAGAAAACGAAAAGAACCGCAGTCAGGAAGACAACAAAGTAAAAGACCTTAACCAAGAGATTGAGAGACTCAGGACACAAATCAAACATTTTGAATCCTTGGAGGAAGAGCTTAAGAAAATGAGGGCCAAAAATAATGATCTTCAGGATAATTACCTAAGTGAGCAAAATAAAAACAAACTCTTAGCCAGCCAGCTGGAGGAGATAAAGCTACAAATCAAGAAACAGAAAGAATTAGAGAATGGGGAGGTGGAAGGGGAAGACGCTTTCCTGTCCAGCAGAGGCAGGCACGAGAGGACTAAGCTTCGAGGCCATGGGAATGAGGCAGCAGTGAAGCACACGGCCCGGGAACTGTCCCCCCAGCATAAGCGGGACAGGCACCGGAACAGGGAATTGGCCCTCAGCAATGAAAACCCTCTGAACAACAGGCAGGTCTCCTCTCCCAGCTTTACCAACAGGAGGACGGCCAGAGCTTCCCACGCAGGGGCAGGTGCCGAGAGTGGGGCTCAGGAGACGAGGAGAACCGAAGACCGGTTCACAGCTGGCTTCTCGCAGAGTGAAGGGAAGAAGTCCAGGGAGCAGCCGCCGGTGCTCAGCCGCTACCCGCCCGCCGCTCAGGAGCACAGTAAGGTCTGGAAGGGCGCTCCCAAGCCAGGTACTGAGAGTGGGTTCAAGGGAAAAGTGGAGAAGGCAACGCGGACGTTTAGTGACAGCACCCATGGATCTGTTTCCAGTGACGTGTCGGGGAGAGGCGACAAGGCTGCCGCCACCTCCACTGAGGCCCCCTTTGGCAGGAGGGGGCAGGTGCTCGGCAGTGGAAGTCAGGTCACGCAGGCTGCAGATGCTGGCAGTTCTAAGGCCATCGGAGCCCTGGCCACATCTCGACGATCTTCCTCGGAAGGGCTCTCTAAGGGGAAAAAGGCTGCCGGTGGTCCGGAGGCTGACATCAGTTCCCTGGCTCCAAGACTCCATCTCTATCGAAGTATCCTTATAGTTCCAGAAGCCAAGAGGACATCCTTCAGGGCTTTTCAGCCCCAAGTAAAGACGGAGTTGAACAAGCTGTGGCGGTTGTGATGGAAGACAGTAGTCAGCACGAGGCTCTGAGGTGTCAAGTCACCAAGTCCAGTGGCAGGGAGAAGCTGGACTCGGACGACGACACGGACGTGGTGTCTCTTGTTACTGCCAAGTTGGTGAACACGACCATCGCTCCAGGGCCAGAGCCCCCGCAGCAGCCCCAGCCGAGAGAAAAGGCCAAGTCCCGAGGAGCCGGTAGAGCCTCCCTGTTTGAGAACGATAAGGATGTTGGAACAGAAAATGAACCTGGGAGAGCTGTGCGAACCTCCGCCAATGCCACAGAGCTCCCAGAGGCCAACGGCCCCGGGGCAAAAGGCCAGCGGCCCTTCAGCCCCAGAGAGGCCTTGCGGTCTAGAGCCATCATCAAGCCTGTCATCATCGAGAAGGACGTGAAAAAAATCATGGGAGGGTCTGGAACCGAGGCCGCACTGGAAAAACAGAAATCTGCTTCCAAACCGGGGCCAAACAAAGTGACCAGCAGCATAACCATCTACCCCTCGGAGGGCAGCAGCCCGCGAGCGGCTCCGGGCGAGGCCACGCGGGAGAGGCACACGTCCACCAGCAACATCCAGGTCGGCCTGCCAGAGCTCGCCTCCGCGAGCAACCACGTCAGCTCCCCCTTTGAGCTCTCCATTCACAAACACGACATCACCCTGCAGCTCGGCGAAGCGGAGAGAACGGGAGATGGGTCCCTGAAGAACAGGCCGGAAACTGTGGTCTCTCGGAGCAGCATTGTAATCAAGCCCTCGGACCCGGTGGAGAGGAACAGCCATGCCCCCACAGCGGAGACAATCAGGTGGAAAAGCCACAGTGCGCCTTTAGAAGCGGGCTCCTCAGACGCCAGACACGTCACCGTGCGCAACGCCTGGAAGAGCAGGCGCGACTTGAACTCTGCAGAGACTCCCCAGGTCGCGCAGGTAGACACCTGGAGTCTCCCAACCCCCACGCCCAGAGATCGTCCACAGACTGTCCAGACCCCGAACAGCCTGGCTCGTACCTTTCTGAGCAGGGCACTCGAAGGGGCGGAACCTCGGGGGATGCCCCAGAGCTCACCTCCAGAAGGACCCAGAGCAGCCTCGCCGTGTCGGAGGTGTTCACGCGGCGGAGTCGGGCAGGGGACGCCTTCCCGGCCGAGGCCTGGAACCACTCGGCAGGCACGGTAGGTCCCGCTTCTCCCCCTTGCCCCCTCTACCCCCACCTTCCCCCTTTCCTTCTGCGCTTTCTTCTTGATTCTCCTCTGCCCCGGCCTGTGTGACTTGGGATGCTGGAGACGTTGGGGTTAGGAAACACTGAGCAAGACCTGGGTGGTGGTGGCTGCCCCCGGGCCTACAGTGATAAGCTTTGTGCCCGAGCATCACTGTCCCCCGCATCTGTCTAGCCCATTACACACCAGTCTGAGGGCAGGGCTGGTGGGCTCCGTGTGGCCTGTTACTGAACAGACAGATCCAGAATCTCCCCTTACCTGAGGGTCAGAGCGCCAGGTCAGCGTGTTGGGGGAAGCCCCTGGGAGTCTCAGATGTGAGTCCTGTGATGAAGAAAGACATCTTCGACCCAAGATATTGTTCCCTTCTTTTAAAAGGCAGGGGGTGACTGTACTGAGTTAAAAAGCCCTGGCAATCTTTACAGGGTGCTCAATACTGGACAAAGCACTTCTCCACCCAGCGTCTCCTTCATTCTCTCCAACAGCCCTGGGGTGTGTGGGGGGGCTATATTATTCCTCTGTTTTAGACACAGAAGCTGAGGGTCAGAGACACAAGGTGCCTCCCTCGAGGCCACCCAGGTGAGTTACTGGAAGAGCTGAGATCTGAATCCACGGTTCTGACCTCTAAACCCAGCGCCGTTTACCTTGCCACCTGGACCTTCTCACTCACACTTGCATTCTCTGATCTGCATTCGCTTGGGTGGGTAGACCAACAAGAAATTCCAAAGGCAGAATTCTGCGAGGAATGGAAAAAGTTGGATGAAGCTGAAGCTTTGGTTGTCTGAAAAGTGTAGGGTGAAGGGCACATACGGGATACGGTAGGAAAGGCATGTGAGCCTTTAGTAGTTTATGGGCGGGCAGTGGGATAGAGCTGGGCATCTTCCTTCTCACACCTCCCTGCTTGTCCGCTGAGCACTTGGCTCTGACCCCGAGAGGCACGTGCAGCCCTCCAGGACTGCTGGCCCCTGTTGGGGGCACCGCCTCAGTGCCCCTGCTTCTGGCACTGCCCATCTTGGGTTCCCCTTCAGCCGTGGGCCTCCAGTCTCCTTGGGAGCCCTGAGCATCTCGGAGCTGGCACGGGAGTTTGTCTGCTGGCCTCCCCTTTCCGGCTCTGCCGCGGGCTCTCTGTACCCCATCTCCCCCCGCAGGGAAGGACCGCGGGGCTGGGCATGCGGGCGTCTCAGTCCTCACTTGGGTGTCCTGCGCGGCTGACTTTTGTCCTGTTGGCACAGGAGGAAGGGGACGACTGCACTCTCGGCGTCTACAGACGACTGCACAGCTCCCTCGAGAGGTCTGAACTGTCCACCACGCAGGGGCCGCCGGAGCCTGGGCGCACGCGGGCTGAGCAGCGGCTGCGGCCCACCAGGCCCTGTGCCGAGGACAACTGAGCTGGCCGGGCGACGCCTGCCCTCTCCTCTGCCCCTGCTTCTCAGCTCATCCACCTTCCCGCTCTGAGGAGGAGCCAGGCCAGCCCCCAGGCCGTGGCTGGGAGACTGTGGCGGAGAGCCCGGGCTGCGGCCCATTGCTTGCCAGTTGGCCAGAGGGGATCCGAAACAACAAGCTGTGCGTGCTCACCTGGGCTCCGCCTTCCCTGATGCATGAGTTTTCTCTCCTTGTCCCCATCCCCCAGGTAGGATGGGCCACTCCAGCCCCCAAACGAGGAAGGACCTAGAAAACCGCTCGGATCCCCACCACACAACAGCAGCCAAATCTCTTCCCAGCTCCTCTGTGGGTTCTGTGTATAGGGCAACCCCTTCTGTGTGGTTAAGATTCTGATTCCTTAGTATCCTCACCGCATCCAACTCACTCGTTTGCCCAAGGGACCTGCGCACCCACCAGCCATCAGCTCCATCTGCGGGGCCTCCGTTTCTTCCCCTGTGGAGTTCCTCAGACTTTTACAGCGAGAGAGATCTGTATCGCCGCTAAGGGTTTACGGAACTACCCTTTAGGTTGACGTTTCTCTGCCTTGTCCCCCTGGCTGACCACTGTTTTCCAGGGGCAGAGCACACGGGTACCCTACCTACTGGAATGGCATCGTCCTTCGTCACCAACCCCGGCTCTCTGCTCACCTTCCAGAGGCACCTGGGAGCGCAGGAGCCTCATGCGCCTCCTCCCCTGGGCACCCACCCTGCTGCTGGCCCTGCCGGTTCCTCTCCTGAGGCTGGAGACCTCAGGCTGACTGCGTCATCTCCTCCTCTGGAATATTCCCAGACGCCACTGGGCCAGCCCCAGCGTCCTCTGCCTTCTGGGAAGTGCCAGCGTGGGGGAGAGTGGACAGGAAGAAGCGATTTCCCTTTAGTCACTCCATAAAGCAATAGCTCCATGGAAAAACACGTGGACTTTGTTCCTCCTCCTGGTCCCCCAAGGAGGAGGTATCGCACTTTACCAGGCTGATGCATCCTCCCAGAAGTGGGCCCGTGAGCGCTGCTTTGGAGGAAAGGTGAACATGCCCATCTAGAGCCCCAGGCTGAACGGTTCAGAAATCAGCTAGGCTTTCAGGAAGCCACGGAAAGAAAAACCGATTGCAGTTTCCTTACACCAGTCCCCATATATTCTTCACACTGCTTTTTCTATAGCATTCTCTCAGTTCACAGGGATCCCTTTTCAAAGGCTACCTTTATGGAGCCGACACTTCCTTCGTAATGAAAGATGGCACTAGAGTAGAAGTTGAGAAAGCTATTTTCTTCATGGCTTCATACTTCCCTCCTGTGTGGCCTTAGGCAAATCGTTGTCCTCTTGGGGCCTGTTTCCCTATTTATAAAACAGTTCTTTAAAATGCATGGTCTCCAAGGGTCCTAAACGTGGCATTTGAGTTTGGTTTCCACCCTGTAGGGAGGTGGTTCTCTCTGTTGGCAGGTGTTGTCCAAATGGGTTTACATGTGTCCTTCCCGCTGCCTTTGTTTTTCTGGGCCTTATTCTTTCCAGTTTCCTGTGTTTTAATGTCTAGAGGATAAACTCAAGAAGTACCTTGGCCCTGTGTTTCCAGTCTGTAAAAGGGAGGGTGAGATTGGATGGTCTCTGTGGCCCTTCTCAACACCACCCTTGCCCAGTCTGCACAGCAGGCCTTGTGCTTTCCGTGACACGATCTGGTGTATCTCGTTCCATTGCTTCTCGAATCTTCTCTGCCCCCACTCAGGGTGGGAACCAGCTTCACCCCTCCCTTGTGTGCATCAGGTCTGGCGGTCTTGGAGGCTTCGGGAGCACCTGCCTGCCTTTCACGGACAGGAGTGTTTTGTTCATACTTCCATTTCCCGGAGGTTTGCCAACCCAAGGGTTGTAATGTGGTTTGCCTTTTCTCCTCATCGCAGCCTCAGATGCTCAAGATGCTGTTTCCAGAATCTCTTCCTGCTGCTCTTCCTGGCTCAAGGCTGCAACCCCTCACTTGTAGCCTCCCTGCCACTCTTCACTGGTCAGCAACCCTGAGAGTCCAGAGGAAGCAGACCTCCACGGTAGTCAACTGAGACTATAGGAAGTTAGGTCTGTGGCTCTTTGCGGGTGGAAACAGGTGCCAGACCATGCATGCCTGCAAAGGTCTCGCCAATAATTGTCTCTTTGGGCGTTTGGAGCCCTGGATTCTGGTGCTGTAGCTCCTGGTGCCAAAGTCTGGATCTTTCCACAGTTGAGCAGCACCAGCATCTGCCACCGCCGAGTGCTCTGTGGGAGAGGGACAGCTGTGGTGCCCTCTTGCTGGGGCTGCTGACTGAAACTCTGAGTGCAATAGGGTTTGATTGTACAATTATTTCAGGATAAATAGTTTCCTTATTCTGCACACTTTGTAGAGCCCGTGTAAAATAGATTTTATTTTTAAACGTCCTCAACATTGCAGAAAATACTATTTGTAATAGCAAGTGAAGGCTAGAGGCGCAGTTCCTCTGGGCTTCAAATGGCTGGCAAGGCTGCCTCTCAAATTCCAAAGTTGGAAGACCCGTTTCCGAAAAGCAATCTAGGCGTGACTGTCTGGCCCCAGACCTCACCATCAGAGGTCCTGGAGGAACTTCCAAATGGGAGACCTAGGGGTTGAGTGATTGTCTTATCAAGCCAAATATTCCCATTGTCCCAGCCCACACACCCACTTTGTACGACCAGCCTCCTCCACAGCCTGGCTCTGACTCGGGCTTTTCCTGGCAGATGTGTGGTTGTGGGAGGGCTCCTAGAAGCGTCGGGGAGCCTGGCACTCCAAGGGCTGCCCGGCTGGAGGAAGGGGCGCTGGAGGCAGAGCTGGCCACACGCGAGGAGCTGGTCTCCGCCACCCGCTGCCGCCTGTCTCACCACTCGTGACACTCAGAACCACCAGAGAAAGGAAGGATGGGATGGTGGACAAGGAAGCCTTGGCTGTTCTGCTTTTGTGTGGCAAGGAAACAGTTACAGGGTGGGTTGAAGGGCTCTGCAGTGCGGCCAAGGACTCCAACCTCAGCCACAGGCGAGCTTGCACATAACTCATCATCCTCTCCTGGGGGGTGGGGGGGCGTCTGTACTGATCTTGGACTTGTCATCTCGGGGCAGTTTTACTTCAGTCGGTTAGTGCCAAGTGCTCCCACTCCCCAGGAAAGGACTGGGGACCCCGTGTCTGGGTCCCCAGCTACCTTTGCTGGTGTGGGCTTATTGTTACTCTGACAAGACTGCTTTGGAAGAGCTGCTTTTAGGGATTCCCTTTTAAGTACCCCAGGTTGGGAACAGGGTTCTCACAGCCTCACAGACAAGAGCATAGGAAAGGGGCCCTATTTTCCTGCTGCTTCACAGCTCAGAACATGTACTGAATGGAATGTATTTTTAAGAGAATAAAGTCTATTTTTTTTTTTTTTTTTTTTTGTATTTTAAAGATTGGGAGGGCTAGGTAAGTAGCCCTCAAATAAACTGTTATTACCTTTAGGCCCCCTCACTGGGGACACATCAGTGCTGGTCTACACCGCCTCGCTCAGGCAGGTCCTCTGGCCGCTCCGTTGCCCCTTGGAGGCCGGGTGCAGCAGCTTCTCTTACATTCCTGCTCCAAGCACGGGACCAAGGAGGCCAGACCCTGTCGCTGGAAACCAGGGCACAGCCATGAGCAGTGACTCAGGGCTCCTGGGTGCATGTGTATAGTTGGAGCTGCCTGTCTGCATGTATCTGGCCCAATGCGGTCTGTTGGCTCTGCAACACAGTATGTAACCAATAAAGCTCCCTAGTTTCCACATGCTCTGTGAGTGTGGGTCAGTGACACCACTTTCCCTTGATGTCATCTCTGTGTACATCTGCTGCTATGCGTTGGTGCAGCTGTGTATTTCACTGTGTTTTACTGAAAATACTCAGCCAATTACAGATGTCACTAAGGACTGGAAACATAGCTGAGGCTATGGACATTTCCTCAGACTCATGTAAGTGGAGTTAGAATCATAAAGCAGTTATTTCATTACTTTTAGGCTTATCTGTCATCAGATACACACAAAACCACCGTCTATCTCCCAGGCTGCCTATGTCATTAAATAACACAAACGTTAAAAAGCATGTATCACTACATCAGACTGCTAAGCCCCTCCCTGAGGTAACAGATGTTCATGGCAAAGCTAGGGTTCAAACACAGGCTGTATGCCAAAGTCAGCACACTTTCTACTCCATGTTCTCACCTTTCCGTCATGGTTACACCACTTGTCCTAATCCTGGTGTGCAAATTTCCCCACAGTTGTCATTCATTCCAACTAGGGAAAGTGCCCTCCATCTCCACCTTCTAGCCGGACTATAACATCCTTAAATCTTACTAAGGATAAAACCTCATTTAAACTATTTTTAGGTAAGAATTGACTAACAGGAGCAAAATCCAAATTACTGAAGCAGATTATGTACCTACACTTACAGTAACATAGTTTGTTAGGAGCCCTTTGGAAGAAACAGGTGCAGTTCCTTTTTTGTAAAAACATTTTAACCTTACGTGGTGAAGATGGCTTTGCAAATGTGACTAAGCATTCTGATGTGGGTGGGCCTTAAATGAAATCAGAAGAGGGAGACCAGAACAAGATAGGGTGATGATGGAAGCAGAGATTGGGGTAATGTGTTTTTAAAATGAAAGGGTCACAAGCCAAGGAATACAGTCACTAGAAGCTGAAGGAACAAGGAAATGGAATATTCCGACAGCCTGCGTAGCTGTTATGTAAACCCTTGATTTTAAACTTTTATATCAGTACCTTGTAGAGGTACTTGTAGTGGAAAGTTAGCAATAACCATGGGAGGGAATCTAGGGGAATTAAGCCTGAATGGTCTGCCAGAGGTCTAGCCAAGCTTTGTGTCAAGTCCTGTGTTTTATTTGAAAGTTCATTCAGCTTCCTAACACCCATATGCGTGACCTGCAGTTTCATACCCCTGGCACATGGCCACTCCACAGTCCTGGTGGTAGATGAGTCTAGCCCCACAGACAAGCATTTTGCTTCCATGTGAAACCCTTAGTCCTGTCTTCTGATCATACCAAACCATTTTCTCCTTTATCTCATTTAAACATGGATAAACAGCGTTTTCAAAGGAGTTAACACCCCTGCTTTATATAGAACTCTAACCCCAAGGGGAAACAAAAATCAGTCCTGATTTTCTATGAAGTTTTATTCTCAAAATATAAAAAACCACCACAGACAGAGACCAAGACGCTCTCTCCCAGTTCTTGCCTCCCTCAGTCCTGATGAAGAGCACAGACTCTCACACTAATGGGACAAGTGCCTCCCCAGCTCTAAGCCACTTAGAGGAGGCAACCTCCTCGGCTTGGCTTTGGCAGCTGAGCTGGAGCCCAGATGCAGGCTGTTTCTCAGTGGAATCTATATTGCTAGAAGAGCTTTGCTTGTGCAGCCAAAGACGTGCGCACCGGCTTCCCGTAACACGCCTGTCTCACATGCTCGGGGACTGCTGTGCAGGGACGCCGGGTGTGGCCTGGCGAGGCAGGGTGTACATGGCCCCCAGGAACTGGTCTGCAATTCTTCCTGCTTCTCGCAGCCCACTCAGCAGAGCACCATGGACCGTGGCTGGGTAGTTACGGATTGTATGTTCTCCAGCAAAGAAGAGTCGTGGAATAGGCTATTTCAGGAAAAATATTAGAGAAAATCAGCAGGCTGTAAATATGTCTTATTATGTTTGAACTGCCAAGTTCCTGTTGGCCTTTGAGGGCTCACAACCTCCGTTCCATTACTGGTCCACCATCCTACCAAAAAGGGTCTCTCCCTTATTGGCAGTCAACTCCCTAAAGCACAGAGAAGTAGAAACAGGGCACTCAGGCGCAGTGCAGCCTGCTCCTGGACTTAGTTACCAGTTTAATTCTGGGGAACAGCCAGTTCTAGACCTGCCTTGCCTGATGTAGCATGTACTGGGGGCGTGGTGTCCTGCCTACTCTGAGCCACAGAGAACACAGTCCTTGTTCTTATTCTGGGACACTTGTCTCAGTTTAGAGCAGACCTCACTTGCCACAGAGTTCTGGGAAACCATGACCTGTTCATAAAGACCTCAGGTTATTTCTCGGGCATTTCCTGGAGGCCCCTGAGTAACTGGGATGCTGCAACAATCCTATGAGCCAGTACAAAATGGGGCACAATTAAAACACAATCTGAATAAGGAAAAAGTAACTGGTCTATACTTTGGACTCTTCCATTCTGAACAAAGACTAGACAAAGCCAATAAGTAACAAATCAGACACACACAATATTTCTCCTCCCTTTCCCTCTGCTCTTGAAAGGTTCGAGAACAGATTAAAAATCTGAAGAAAAACTTTAAAAAAATTAAAATATTTAAAGAAAAAAACAAAAAGAACCAAACCAGTAGCACTATTTTTACCCCGAAATCCTGGATACTGGCCTATTTGCAAATAAGCTCAGGTAGACTTTGCCAGTTTCTCACCTGTGGGGCACCTGGAATTGAGGGGCCAGGAGTGATTGGCTGAGCCATTAAGTCATAGTCATTTCCAGATGATCCTGCGGCTACATAGGAATAGGAGCCTCGGGCCCAGGGATCAGCACGCCAGCGAGACACCACAGTTTCCTTGGGCTAAAGAAAAAAATGTGACTGGAAGTTGTTGCTGGACACCAAGGACAAATCATGCATTTCTGGAAGGTGGGAAAGCTGTGGGGGGTTGGGATACAGGGAGACATGAGTGCTGGCCAAGTGATGGAATGCTGCCACTGAAACAAGACACAAGTGCCTTCTTAGGCTGCGAGGAGGGTCCAGGCACCTTTGCTATGAATCCAGAGACTTACCTGGGACTTGATCTGTATTGCCTTTTGATTTTAAAATTCACATGAAGCATTAATATGCCTTTAGGGTGTACATGGCCCCCAGGAACTGGTCTGCAATTCTTCCTGCTTCTCGCAGCCCACTCAGCAGAGCACCATGGACCGTGGCTGGGTAGTTACGGATTGTATGTTCTCCAGCAAAGAAGAGTCGTGGAATAGGCTATTTCAGGAAAAATATTAGAGAAAATCAGCAGGCTGTAAATATGTCTTAATATTTTTGAACTGCCAAGTTCCTGTTGGCCTTTGAGGGCTCACAACCTCCGTTCCATTACTGGTCCACCATCCTACCAAAAAGGGTCTCTCCCTTATTGGCAGTCAACTCCCTAAAGCACAGAGAAGTAGAAACAGGGCACTCAGGCGCAGTGCAGCCTGCTCCTGGACTTAGTTACCAGTTTAATTCTGGGGAACAGCCAGTTCTAGACCTGCCTTTGCCTGATGTAGCATGTACTGGGGGCGTGGTGTCCTGCCTACTCTGAGCCACAGAGAACACAGTCCTTGTTCTTATTCTGGGACACTTGTCTCAGTTTAGAGCAGACCTCACTTGCCACAGAGTTCTGGGAAACCATGACCTGTTCATAAAGACCTCAGGTTATTTCTCGGGCATTTCCTGGAGGCCCCTGAGTAACTGGGATGCTGCAACAATCCTATGAGCCAGTACAAAATGGGGCACAATTAAAACACAATCTGAATAAGGAAAAAGTAACTGGTCTATACTTTGGACTCTTCCATTCTGAACAAAGACTAGACAAAGCCAATAAGTAACAAATCAGACACACACAATATTTCTCCTCCCTTTCCCTCTGCTCTTGAAAGGTTCGAGAACAGATTAAAAATCTGAAGAAAAACTTTAAAAAAATTAAAATATTTAAAGAAAAAAACAAAAAGAACCAAACCAGTAGCACTATTTTTACCCCGAAATCCTGGATACTGGCCTATTTGCAAATAAGCTCAGGTAGACTTTGCCAGTTTCTCACCTGTGGGGCACCTGGAATTGAGGGGCCAGGAGTGATTGGCTGAGCCATTAAGTCATAGTCATTTCCAGATGATCCTGCGGCTACATAGGAATAGGAGCCTCGGGCCCAGGGATCAGCACGCCAGCGAGACACCACAGTTTCCTTGGGCTAAAGAAAAAAATGTGACTGGAAGTTGTTGCTGGACACCAAGGACAAATCATGCATTTCTGGAAGGTGGGAAAGCTGTGGGGGGTTGGGATACAGGGAGACATGAGTGCTGGCCAAGTGATGGAATGCTGCCACTGAAACAAGACACAAGTGCCTTCTTAGGCTGCGAGGAGGGTCCAGGCACCTTTGCTATGAATCCAGAGACTTACCTGGGACTTGATCTGTATTGCCTTTTGATTTTAAAATTCACATGAAGCATTAATATGCCTTAATGGCAACCCACTCCAGTGTTCTTGCCTGGAGAATCCCATGGACGGAGGGGCCTGGTGGGCTGCCATCTATGGGGTCACACAGAGTCGGACACGACTGAAGCGACTTAGTTAGTACTTAGTATCTCAAAGGAATCATAAGAGTGTTTCAATGAACTTAAAGAATAATCGAAAAAAAGCATCAAGATAATCTCAACACTTCCTTAAGGGAGTTTGGTCACTTTATCTAAAAGGTGGTTGGGGAAGTTGGGGGGCAGGTAAAGAGTGTGATTTCACAAGTAGAGACAACAAAACACAAGTAAACAAAGGCAGCAAACAGGCTTCTCAATCCCCTCGCCCACGCACTGGGGAGCTTTTCTCAAAACTATACTTGAGGCATGAACTCTAAACAGTAAACCCAGCACACACTTGATTCTGGTTGAAACTGCCCTGACCAAGAATCTATGCTGCGACTGGAGATCCACCAAACCCTGCTGTAGTCTTACGGCCCCAGATCCCTGACTGCCCCCGGCCCCCCCCGGCCCGCTTACTCACCTGGGGCACCGCACTGCTGCCAAAAATCCCCTTGAGGATGGCCAGGCATCGGCCGACAATCACATCATCGCTTATGTTTTCCATGATGCCAGCAGCTTCTCCCGCCACGAGTGCCAACAGTATTGGAGCTGAAGAAACAAAGGACAAGTCTAGAGTCCTACAGACTTTCTCCAAGCACTTCCTTATCAGGTCCCACATTACTTGTGGCTGCTTGAAATCTGGCAGTCAACAGCCTAGACGTGCGCCACTCATGCGAGTGACTCACGTACGTCACTGCACATAACCTGGCAGAACACCGGAGTGCTGGAGATGCACTTCAGGCCCTGCTGACAAGTGTCCTTTGATTTAGGCACAGAATCCTTCAAGGCGTCTCCATGACCAGGGCTGCGGCCTCTTAGCTGTCATCCGAGGCCCTTCCATACTCACCATTACCTTTCCTCACCCATTTCATGGCCCTGTGTGCAACAGGCTACGTGACAGGCACAGTATTAGATGCTGGGGATATAAAAACTATAGACCCCAAAGAGCAACAAAAAAATCAATACATAATTACAAATCATGATAAAAGCTACAAAAACACAGACTAGAGAGAAAAGAGCACAGGAAATAATTTACATTTTAGGCAGTGGGGACAGATGTATCCTGGAAGGTCTCTTTGAAAGAGTCATTTAAGTCAAGACTGAAGGCTGGGTAGAGTATGCCAGGCTGGCAAGAAAGAAAAGGAGAAATGGCAAGAAAGAAAAGGAGAAAAAGAAAAGCACCTCAGGCCCAGGCTCCAGTCCAGTGCAGAAGCAGTAGACAGGACGGTGCATTTCAGGGTTCCAGGGGGAGCAGACAAGTGTGCCTGGAGGCTGGGGCGGACAATGAGGAAGCTGACAGCAAAGAAGGGTGAGAGTAATCACCTTCATGCTGGCCATGAGAATGAAAACCATCAAAAGAAAGAGGCAGGGGTAGCAGTCAGTGGCTACTGGTGACTGGACAGGTAGGCACGGGTAAGAGTGGCTTGGACTGGGAGGTGGGCAGTGGGAAAGAGAGCCCTCAGCGGTCGTTGGAAGCGCCGTGCCCAGGGAGCAAACGAAGGATGAACGATGGCCATGTGCAGGATGCTTCGGTGCCAGGCAGTAAGGAGTGACGGCAAGAACCAGGGTGGCAGTCAAACTGGTTAATCCGTGTGTCTGCACTGTCAAGGCCAGGCCTCCTGAAACTGCTGCACAGAGTGCTTACACCTTTTTCTCAGAATGGGGTAGTATCCAAATATACTTTTCTTTCTTTTTTTAAAAAAAGTTCTATATAAAGCTAAGAGCAACCCAATTACATAAGAACATAAAGCAAGAAGTGATCAAAGATTCAGGGGTAGGTCAGATCCAAGAGAATGAGGCATTCAAGTTCTCCTCTCCCAGCAGCGGTCCTGGGGCTGGCCCCTGGCTGAGCGGAGTCCCCCTCCTGAGTCTTCTTCCGCAGCGCCTGGGCTCGCCCTCTGCCGCGCCTCTACTCCCCGCCCCACCCTGAGGCTGCCTGCCTCCTTACTATATATACTTCCCACTAAGTCAGGCACTCCTTGAAGCAAGTGTAATATTACTAATTCTCCCTTCCTAGAAGGATGCGAAAAAGATGAAAACTAGAAAGCAGTTACCTTTATAGAGGTTCCAGAAGAGGAAGAGCTCACCCCTGCTTGCAGTTGTGCTGCCAACATGGCCAAACAAATTGACACTCGGGTCCCAGAACACCCGGTCAAAACACAGCACAACCTGTGGTGAGAGGAAAGCACATGCGCCGGTGAGGGCTTTTGGCACAGCTGTGTCTCGGCAGGGAAGTCCTTCCGCCTCAGAAAGTGTCCTCCAACCTATTCTCAATATAAGTATAGAAATCCCTGTTATTAAAAACTACTCAGGAGGACCTTTAGCGCTCTCTTTTTCTCGGCCTGGTTTGAGAAGTCGCCTCAGAAGACAGTCCTCGTGGATACTTTCCTATATAATTAGGAGGGAAAGGGAACGACCTGAGAGCCCTCCCCTGGCATCAGAGTGGTGTCCGTGCGCTGGGAACGCAGAGAGGGGCCCAGTTACCTTGTTGAGGTTGCCAAATCCCATCCTTTGGACTGCAGATGTTTTCCACTCAGGAAGGGGCGGCACAAACTGAACAGCTGGTGGCTGCTGCTTCAAGACCCCCAAGGGAAGGGTACAGAGGACCGCGTCGCACTTATAAATGAAGGTCTGGCTTGTGGAGCGGGTGTTCACAGCTATCACTTCACAGCCTAGAGAGGGTGGGGAAAGGCTCTCTTGGTGGTAGGATGAGGCTGATGAGGGCCCTGGCCACCTCGCGCGCAGCAGGCTCCACAGGCCGTCTCCGGCGGCGCCGACTCCCTGTCTATGAAATCAATTCTACTCGTTTCTCACAAAAGAAAACTGAGGCAGAAGCGACTTGTCTGAAGCCATACAGGTAACAAGTGCCAGGATTCAAACCCCACAGTCAACTTCAGAGTCCCTGAACTTCACCACCATACCACCCCACACCTTCCTGACTGACCCTAGTGCTCTTCTGTACTAACAAGACCTTATCATTTACCCAATTTTGTAAATTTAGACCAAATAAAGAGTAAAATGCCTGTTCCGGGAGAAGCAATGCCTCTCCACTGCAGTTAAGGAGTGCCTGAGGCCCAGGAGGCGAGTGGCGCCAGCAGACAGAGACTGCGGGCAGGCCTAAGGGGTGCAGCCTGCAGCCTGAGTACGCTGCTCCCGAGGTGCGCCAGGACGCTCAGCCTGCCAGGATGTGAGTGAGCTCAAAGCTGAAGAGAAAATTAAATGGAAAACTGTTTCATTTGTTGTTAAAAAAAAAAATCTGTGGTGATCTTAGCAACTCTAGTAAAGGGGCCATGGAGGGCAAGGTTGGTGGCCACATCTCCACTTGTCATGAGAGTCCGTCCATAGGGGGGTCCACAAGCTTTTCTAAGGTATTCAAGCAAATTCCAAAAGTGGCTGGAACGACGGATTCTCTGCACTCCAAATGAAAGGTATCTGGAAAGCAGCAATAATGAGCAGAGACCACTGGCATAGGGATCAAAGGGCAATTCAGGGTCTGAGGTCAACCTATCAGCAAAACTGCTCCCCAAACAAGAAACCAGCCTAAGAAGCTAGCCCACCTCAACGGGGAGAGCCAGGGATGCAGACGGTGAAAACACAAGGGGCCTAGGGGCCCAGTTCCTGGTATTTAAGAATCCACTTAGCAAAATTAGGTCCAAACTCACTGGATCTAAATACCAAGCTAATTTCAGTAAATCTTAAAACGCAATCAACCCTAAATATTCATTAGAAGGACTGATGCTAAAGGTCCTGAAGCTCTAATACTTTGGCCAGCCGATGCAAAGAGCTGACTCACTGGAAAAGACCCTGATGATGGGAAAGATCTTAGCGACTGAACAACAGTAACAAACAAAATCATGCTAACTGCTAATCCACTCACCTGGAGACTCTGAAAATTGCCCCCATTTTCTGGTTTGTACTATGATGGGGTCAGAACCTCTAAAGGCTCTACTGGCTCAATACTTTTATAAATGAAAAATTTAAATTCAGGAATCATAGCTTATAAACTATTCTATCAGGAAAAGTAACTATATTTGTTCAGTAGGTCGAACGCAACAGAAGATCAGCACTGTGTTTCCGAGGAAGAGATTCATCTTGCTAGTCGACGCACCTGAGGCCGTGTAGCGGACCTGCCGAACCGCAGTGTTCAGTTTGATGTCCAGGCCTTCTGCTAAGGCCACAGGCACACAGGAGTAGCCATTCCGCACTGTCAGGTGGCTGCCAGTGAACTCGAAGTCATCATCCTACAGAGGAGAGACAGGGGCACTCTGTCACACTTTCTCAGTCTGACTGATGTCATGAAAAAACACGAGCTTGTGAAAAGTCAATATTCGAAGACAGAAATTAAAGAACAATCCCTCAGTCTTCAACTACGGCTGCCCCAGGAAACTGAAGGGAAAAGGGGGAAAAAGCCAAAATGTCGCTTATGGCTAACTCTGGGCAGTGATATTTGGGCAGTTTCTTTTTTCCTGAGACAGAGTTTCTAACATCAAAGCCCTACACCACCAAGCTCAGGCTGCCTCTAGAGGGTAGGAGAGGGAAGAAAGCTGATTCAGTAAGTTCAGATGGTTAGCTGCCACAACAGTTTATCGCTTTTGCCTGCACTACAGATTTGGCAGGACATCAGGATCACCATCCTAATTACATTTTCTGCTACATAACGGCAAAATCAGTTTTCATGCCCTAAATGTACAAGTTTTAAAGTCGAGGAAAACTTTCAAAACTAAAGTTGGTCAAAGTAGACGAAGGCAATATAAGATTATAAAGACTCGCCCAAGATAATCCATAGAGTCAAGATTTGGCCTGGAAGAATTTCCAAAATGATTTCATGTCTCTGAATGTACTGAAAAATCTCCCAAGTAGAAAAACTTTTGAAGGTTATTTGATATTTCTAATTTCATTAAACTTCTGGGAAAAAAATACCACAATTCTTAGGTATTAGATAAAAATATATTGGGTTGGCAGCAGAACACTCACTACTTAAGTGACTGACTCATCTGCTCTCCATATGGATCATCACCTACATTCAAACTTGAATATATGGCCAAATGTCAATGAGAGATCAGTGAAAGCCGGCACATGCTGATTCTGGTAACTGGGGGGCAAAGGCAATCAAGGCACATATTTTTTGCAGAAGGTTACTGCTGGCCTCGTTACTGCAAGTCCCAAGAAGCAGACATCACCATGAAGCCTTTCAGTGCTCTTCCAGATATGAGAAGATGCAAGTGTACGTACGTGCTCAGTTGTGCCTGACTCTCTGGGACCCCACAGACTGTAGCCCGCTGGGCTCCTCTGTCCATGGGATTTTCCTGACAAGAATACTGGAGTGGGCTGCCATTTCCTCCTCCAGGGGACCTTCCTGACCCAGGGACTGAGCTCGCGTCCACTGAGTCACCTGCATTGGTAGGCGGACTCTAGTTCTAAGCCATCTGGGAATCCCAGAGATACAAGAGGCAGGCTAATCAGCTCCGGAAAATATCTAACTATCTGAAGACCTGTTCTGCCAGCTTTTCCCAGAGCACAGAGTGCCTCATTTCTGCTCTCCGCCCTAAACTCCTTTCAGAGGGTATTGCGAATTAGCTGCAGCAGCAAAAGATTTAATCCTTGTAGAGCCAGATGGCAAGATCCGATCTGTAGTTGAGACATCTGAACCAGTCAAAACATTTTCAAAAAAGAACAAAGGCGAACTTATTCTACTTGATTTCAAAATGTCCTATAAAGCAACCGTCGTCAGGACAGTGAGACAGTGGCACGTCGAGAGGCAGCTGCTGAACAGAAGAACTGATTTTCCACAAACGTGACAAAACAAATGAATAAAGAAGATGGTGCAAGATTAGTAAGATAACCACATAGAAAACTATGAACTACCCTCACCTCTCACTGTATACAAAAATTAACTGAAAATGAGTCATAGACCTAACATACGAGCTAAATTCATAAAACTTTAGGAAGAAAATAGAAAATTTTTGCAGTCCTGGTTTAGACAAAGATTTTTCAGGATACAAAAAGCACAAAGCCTAAAAGAAAGAGTTGACAAATAGGACTTTATAAAATTAAAAATATTCCTCTTTGAAAGATATCACTTAGAAAAGGAAAAGCAAGCTGCAGACTGGAAGAAAGAATTTTCAAACCGTAAATCTGACAAAAGAATTATATCTAGGATTTGAAGAACATAATGAACTCTTACAAGAGAAGAAACAACAAGATTTTTTAAAAGTAGGCAAGAGATCTAATAGCCTTTTCACCAAATAACTGACGTATGAATGGCCAATAAGCACATGGAAAGATGCCTCATTTTATTGGTCATCAAAGAAGTGCAAATAAAACCACAATGAAAACTTACTAACCAACCATTAAAACAGTTAAAAAATTTAAAGCTGGCAGTCTCCAGTACTGGTGAGGGTGTGGAGCAACAGAACTTACGCACACTACTGATGAGAATGTGGTTTGGAAACACTTTAAACATCTGCTGCCCACAGTGAACGATCTACTTATAGATATTCACCCAAGAGAAAGACATGAACATTCACAGTAGCTTCAATTATTTACAGCCCCCAAACGAAACAACCTAAATGTCCAACAATGTACCAGTGACTGGATACATTCTGAGGCATATCCATTCAATGGATATGAATATTGCTAAACAACAAAAGGAACAAACTACCGAAACATCCAACAACAATGAATCCAAATGAAAAGCCACACACAAAAGGCTATGGACGGTGCAATCATGTACTGTGTGGTTCAAGTCACATGTAATGCTAGGAAAAGCAAAACCATAACCACAGAAAGCAGATCGGTGGCTGTGCAGGGCCAGGAGCTGAAGGGCTGGGACTGACTGCAAAGGGGCGAGAGAGAACTTTTCAAGATGACAGAAACATTCTATATCTTAAATGCGGCCGTGGTTCATAATTATTTAAGTTTGGCAAAATATCAAACTTCTCACTTAAAACAGGTTTTATTGTATATACATTATAACTAACTTAAGCTGTTTAAAAACACACATACAGGTAAATTAACAGTTTCTCTTAGAAGCCCTCTTAGAGACATGTGCAACAAAATATAAGACAAAGGAATTTTTACCTGATCCCAGTGCTTAAGGGAGAGTGTAGAGAGAGGGTGGCATTAGCGAATTCAAGATTTGCAAAATGCCAATCAAGTATCTGTCTGTCTCTTGATGAGAGATATACATCACTGCAAAATGAGAATGAAGGAGCTCAAGGTTACTAAAGGGCATTACTACCATTCTCAATGGGCTAATGTTGATGATTTCAGTGGGACTACGTCTTATGTGAAGAAATTCTAAGTCAAAAAATAGGATCTCATCTGTCTTATTAAATCCTTTCTTGCTAGTACCTAGGAGGAGTGCTAAGCTTCCTACATAAAGCAAAGGCCTAACCGTAATTCGGATAAAAAAATTAGTTTGAAAAAAAAAGTCTTCTCTATACTATTTACCTTGCATTATGAAAGCTTACTTGTATCCATTTTTTGGTTGTTTTATATTTTGAATAAAGCACTTTTTAAAAAAGCAAGACAGGTGGCATCCCTGACTAGAGCAAAGGGCAGATGTTTGTGGATGCCAGATGTCACATGGAGCACTTGTCACCATGTAAGGGTACATTGTCAAAAATCCAACAGAAATTAAGGGTAACACTTTTCTGATCCCCAGGACTTTGAAATTTAAAGCAATACCACTTGCTATCCCACTCAAAGACAATTTTCATTCAGATACCAAATCTTACGGGAAAAAGCTATCGTTTTAAAAAAGATACCTTGATTTAAGTATCTAGGACACTCTTACATATTAACATATAAGAACAGAGTATTAAGGACCCTGACAAGCAGTCCTATGTGCACAGACACTTTCCATTCATGAGCTAATCTACAATGCATTCACTGAACATACATAGAAGGCCAGGGTCTTTGTAATCTTCCTTCTAAATTTAATGGAGAGAAGAGTAAAAGCTATCTGTTGGAGCATTTATTTACCTTGGGGGATTGGCTTCCAGCTCTTGAAGTTTTTCTTCTAGTTTTCCTTGTGTCTCAGCTAATTCATCATATTCCTGATGGAATTAAGAGAACCCGGGTTGGTCGGGATGAGTCAGAGAGGCACCTAGTTATTTGCACCACGGAGGGTTAGGCTGCACCACACCCCTGTTCAGGTCAATTACAAGCGTGCCTTCGCCCAAGGCTGGGTCAGGGTGCAGGGACAGTTGTTCTTGGAGACAAGTTGCAACGTAACAGGGGGGTGTGGTGGGGGAAGAGGATAAAGAAACTAGTATGCTACACAGTAAGGATAAATAAGAAATCGTGACTATCACTTCTCATGCATTTACTGTGTCCCCAGTATGAACAAGCCCTTCAGATCCCTCTACAAGTAACAAGGAGTCTAAGGTCACACGGCTAGGAGATACTAAGTTGATTTCAACCAGACGGTCTGACTCCAATAACTCTGAAGTCCACCTTCATTGACATTACTCTAAACTGTCATGCTTAAACTATCACAGAGGGCTAAACTGAGATGTAGGTAAGCTAAAGGATGATACTGTGAAAACAAGGTAGGAATTCTGCAGAAAAAGCGGACGAAACTAACCCATGACGTCCCCAGGGCTCCTGTGTACCAAACCCCTTCTTACTATTCTAGCATCTGTGACTGGCTAATGGCCAAAATCTCCTAGATCTATACTATCACTTAGGATTCCAAATAAAATCAGCGAGGCATGTATATATATCATACCTTACACAGGGCAGTTAGGTCCCTGTGTTTGCTTTTCACTAAGAACTCAGCAGTGATATCTCTGGGTGGTTTGACTTCAGATGCTTCTTTGTATTGCTGATGGAGCTCTTTAATTTTCTCTTTTAAATTTACCATCTAAGAGAGAATAATACAAGTTTGCCATTGCAGACAGTGACATAATTCATCACCAAAGCATGCGCTTTGGCTACGCCCCTAAACTGCTATTATACCAAAACAGGGTTACACTGCTACAGCTGTGGAATTAAGCGCCTCTTCCAAATGATGACATTTAAAGCAGGAGAAAACCCTACATGGCTCACCACAGAGGCATCACGTCACTATCAGATAGGCAGGATTGACTCTGTCTTCCAAAACAAATGGAAGAACCAGGAGTATCCCATTAATAAAAATAATGTCCCCCAAATAAAATTAATTCAAAATTTAACTACCAGGCAAAAGAAACTGTGAAGAAACAGTTTTGGGAAACAAATTATCATGATTTGTTTTTTAAAAATGTAAATGGTCAAATCATCACATCAAGAACCTTAAGGAACCATTCCCAATGTCAGTTCTTCCAGGTTTCTGAGGGAAGGTTAAAGCCTGAAACTAGGAGTGCCACGCCAGCTCTGGCCGTTGGTTCTCTGCCACTCTTCTCGCGTCTTCCACACCACAGTTCGTGAAGGAGGTGTGCCAGAGACCTCTTCATTTGACAAGATGAAGACATGAAGCACAGTCAAACAGGGAGGCCAAGAGCCTAGCCAAAAGATGCCCCCAGATTCTGCAATTATAGAGCCCTCAAGTTTGCAGCTGGCAGGATGGGGAGAAACAAATAGTTTCCCAGTCTGGAGCTGGGGCTCTGGAAGGTGCAATACACAAGGGGCCCCTTATTTGTACCACTGAGGAATATCCTCATATTGGTACCTCAAGTGAAGTCCTTAGGCCAGCGAATTATGATCCTGGCTACTGACATGTTGTCTTCATCAGTGGGAACTTGACCCCAGCACAGCTGATCTCCCTTTTATCCTAGACTCCAGCAGAGGGCACTAGACTAGCTTTGCAACAGTCATAGGCAATCTGTCACAGGAAAGAGCTATTTCTCCCAGCAACACTTAGCAACGTCATACTGAAAGACTGACAGATAAAAATACAGAATTTTACCTTATTAAGAAGTTCCTTCAGTTCCTCCTGAGTTTTCACTATCTTCTTCCAGTGTTCAATCTGCTCATCTTTGACATGCTTTTCTTGCAACCTGAAGAGACAATATATGTGCTTTGCTCACACAGCTACCAGTGCTGTGTAAGACAGGTGCCCATCCAAAACATTTGATGGTATCAAGGCCCACTAAAATTTCTAACACTTTGGAATAAGAAAGGTGGCTCATGGCAAATTATTTTGTACGTTATAGTAAATACAATCAATTCAATACCATAAAAGATATGAATTTTACACTGAGAGAGCCTTAAGGATCATGTATGGACTTATTTTAAAAAGCTTTATTTTTAGATTTAACTATCACATGAAAATAAGTGAGAACTAGCTCAAATAAGACTTGATGGAAACTTAAAACACTACCCAGCAATCTATAAGTGAAATCCACAATACAATACGCAGTATCAAAGTACTTACTGAATGACAACTTCCAATGCCTGGCCAAGGGACACAGGCTTATTATTGAGGACGTTGAAGTCCAGTTGATGACTAAGGTAAGATGTAGCTTCTAGCAACCGGTTAAACTCCTGTTCTACCATTTCATCTTTCTCTTTAGGAACCTGAAAATTCGAAGTAGGGCAGAGTTGGTCCTTACAAGACTAAACATAACCATCCATGAAAACACAAATGCTCTACAGTTTAAAAGGTCAAAATATGTATCTCAAAGGAGAAACCTTTGAGGACAATGATTCAAACTATCTTTTCTATGAAGTGGTCAATTCCATTAAAATGAGATATGAAATGTTTCAGCCCGGATATTCCTTATTCTCATGATTTTGCCCTCCGAGCTGGAACTCCACCTCTAAGAACAGCCACAGGATTCACACTGGTGGTGAGTGAAGTCATGTGGAGCACAAGGTGCCCTGGGGTTGACATGCACTGAGATTAGGGGGGCTGACATGCAGACAACACACTGGAAAGGTCCTGGAGAACAAAGACTGTCAACACACCCAAGCACCTTGTCAATAACGGCAGGATGAAAAAAAGAGCAACAAGGTATCTGCTTCCCCTCTAAGATAACAATTTCAGGTAGGAGTAGTGAAGAGAGAAGTGAAATTCATGGCTATTAATAAGAACGCAATAGCATCTTAATTCTCAGAGTACTAGTGTTTTATGGCACCAATTAAGTTCAAGGATGAATGTCCAATCTCTTAAGACTACGAGTAACTGAGGTACCAAGTCTGGCTCACTACTGTGAGGGAAGAGAACAGATTGCAAAGCAGATCATTAAACTGCAAGATCATGCTCCTAAATCCCTGCTTGCCCCTGCCTAGCGATGCTGACACAATCCCTCTGCTAATGCTCAATTCAGCCCCAAAGTAAACTGTATCTTCAGTTCCACTGCTGAATTCATGGGAACAGCGAGAAGAAAAAAAAGTACGTCTAAGGAAAGCATCTCTTGCCATAAGTTAGGGATGAGAAATGGGTTTCAAAATTTGGAATTTCAATTTACAATCAACCTAAAATTGGTAATAAGGAACAAAACATGAAAGTTCTGATAATCATTAAGGTGAGGAAGAAAAGAGGTACCTATTATGGACCAGACCATCACAGTGAAACACTTGCTTCTCATTTGAAACACCTTCACTTTTGCCCTTCACAATTAAACAGGTGATTTCAAAGCAGTAGCCTCTGCCCTCTCAATGATGAGCCAACACAAGTAACTCTATCAGATGAGCCACGGTATGGCAAAAAAGAATATGGTGAGAAGTATAATCTGCACCAGAACAAAGGGAAAAGGATGGTAATTCTCCTTTCAAACTGCAAATATGAAAGACACTATAACTGACTCAATCAAAATATTTTAAAGCATCAAGTTCTAAAAGATCACACATGGAAAACATCAGGAAATCTTTATGAATTAGAGAATCTCCCTGAGCCTAAGAGATACCTGGGAGAATTTTCTGGTTTATGTTGAGAAACAAGGCTGTGAATCAGGCTCTGGAGCTTGGTATCATTTATGTATCAGGGTGGTACCTGGGACTTGGGTGGATCAAACACATCTGACCTACCCATTCAATCTCACAGCCAAAGAAAGGAGCTCTTGGTGACATCCCTACTTGTTCTGTTTTCACAGCTATCAGAGCTGATGGACGTGATCTTCTTGTCAGGAATTTCATTTACTTTCCCATCATTTACTTTTCCTCATTGACATGATACAGTGAAGATCAGTTCGGTTCAGTTCAGTTGCTCAGTCGTGTCCAACTCTGTGACCCCGTGAATAGCAGCACGCCAGGCCTCCCTGTCCATCACCAACTCCCGGTGTTCACTCAGACTCACGTCCATCGAGTCGGTGATGCCATCCAGCCATCTCATCATCCACTGTCCCCTTCTCCTGCCCCCAATCCCTCCCAGCATCGCAGTCTTTTCCAGTGAGTCAACTCTTTGCATCACATGGCCAAAGTATTGGAGTTTCAGCTTTAGCATCAGTGCTTCCAAAGAACACCCAGGACTGATCTTCTTTAGAATGGACTGGCTGGATCTCCTTGCAGTCCAAGGGACTCTCAAGAGTCTTCTCCAACACCACAGTTCAGAAGCATCAATTCTTCGGCACTTAGCTTTCTTCACAGTCCCACTCTCACATCCATACATGACCACTGGGAAAACCATAGCCTTGACTAGACGGACCTTAGTCGGCAAAGTAATGTCTCTGCTTTTGAACGTGCTATCTAGGTTGGTCATAACTTTCCTTCCAAGGAGTAAGCGTCTTTTAATTTCATGGCTGCAATTACCATCTGTGGTGATTTTGAAGCCCCCAAAATAAAGTCTGCCACAGTTTCCACTGTTTCCCCATCTATTTGCCATGAAGTGATAGGACTGGATGCCATGATCTTATTTTCCTGAATGTTGAGCTATAAGCCAACTTTTCCACTCTCCTCTTTCACGTTTATCAAGAGGCTGTTTAGTTCCTCTTCACTTTCTGCCATAAGGGTGTATACAGGTCATATACAGAGAAGCTCAAAGCAAAGCTGAAATTTTGCTTGGTGTTAATTCCCTCAATGATGTTACAAAAGATGATTCTAAAAACTCTAAATCTGGTGCTCCTTTAAAAAGGAAACAATTACGTTTTCAATATGAAACCTCCATATTTATGAAATCTTAACTGATCACAGATGCAATGTGAAGGATTGCTTTTCCTGGAGTACAAATGGTGATATTTCTATACATGGCTTCTAAAATGCCTAGCAAGAGAATGCTATAGCAGAGGGGGGCCAGATCACATATGCCACTATGATAGGGCAGAATGTGCCAATACATATGTGTGCAAATGGTACTGATTAAAGCTCTTCCAGGGCCAACTTTAGACAAGCTTTAGACAAGCTTTATGGCTTGCTTTAGACAAGCTTTAATCTTTGCAGCTAGAGTGACAGTCACATAGGGAAGTTCATACTGAAAAAGTATGCAGCACTTCAAGGCTCAGTAACTGGGGTCCAGAGTGTGTGGTAGAGAAATATTTAAAGGACACTGTCAAGGTTAGAGGGACCAAATTTGACCTTTTTTCTTCCCTCTGTTTGCTGAGCAGCCCACTTGATTCATTACACTTTCCCCTTTAGCCCACCCATGTCACCACAAAAAACTTGACTTTTTTACATGCGCTTTCAATGACAAAAACTCAAATGGCACCAGTCCAACATATAGGCGCAACTCTACAACAACAAACCAGTGTGAATGTATGATGGAGAGGATCTTTGGAAGCGAAAGATTTAAGTTTCAAGCTTTTAATGGGTTATTGTAAACAGTGAGGAAAATGACTTGAAAAATTATGAAAAAAAAATACCTTGACAGTGTCCTTTTAACCAGTGCAGCAGAGAGAGAAATAAACTGTAAATAACAGCCCAACAGCCACGTCAAGTTTAGTTTTGTAAGACAGCTGTAAAATCAAGGCTTTAAACACACAGCATGACAGAAGCATTGTTAGCTCAGAAGCTACAACCACCAGAGAAATAAGGAACAGACTGTACAGAGACTAAAATGGGAAAGTCAAGGCATAGAAATGGGCAAAAGAAAGGCACTTTTGGTGGTAGTGGAGGGTAGGGAGGTCAAGGGAGATGGTGTCAGAAAGCAGAGAATAAAGCAAAATTCAATAAAAGAGAAAAAAGAAAAACAATGAACAGTAACAAGAACAACACAGAATCAAACAGACACACCCCAAACCAAAAGCTCACCGCCACATCTGATCGACACCAGAATGGCATGACGCCAGCCCTAGTGCGCCTCTCTACCTCGGGGCTCCAGGCACCAGCAATGCCCCATCCAGTATCTGCTAGTTAGGCAGTGATAGGAATGTTGGCAGTGAGACCAGGGATACCTCTGATACCTGGATTGTCTTCCCATTAATTTAAAAATTCCACTTTGAAATTAAAGAAATTATTTGGAAAATAGTAAATAAAATATTTGTCCATTAGGAAATTAATACTGACTGGGAAAAAACCAAAATGTGTTTTTGATGTATTTCAACCTTGATTCTGTTTCTAAAATTAACTAATTAGGTATGTTCCAGTTGACTCAGACAATGAAAAGAATTTTAGCAACTGACTACCTTAAGCACTCCTTAAATACTGTTTCATGTCATTTCTTTCCTTTTGGTGAGAACCCTTGAACTCTGTTAGTTTCACAAATAATTATGAAAGGATATTGACATACTGGCAGTCTTTAAATACAAGCATCAATAATTTTAATTTGACCATTCTATTTTAGATTCTTAGTTACATTCTGAGAAAGGAACTCAGCAAATGACTACTAGCATTATTAGCAGCATGTCTGATGGCAGCTGGATTTCTGCATTACACCCCAGTGAGAACACAGAACAACAAACTATGTATTCTTTTGGGAAAGAATCACTGATACAGTTTTCTAGCAAAGAATCAAACAAAAAAGGCTATCACCTGAAACAGATTTTATGATTCTTCAAAACCATTTATCTCTCTACAAAAGTCTCCAAATAAATGGCTCCTTTAAGACGAGGAATTTGGTGACCCTCACTCCTGTAAATGGATTACGATCCTGACTGCTTTGGTCCTATAGACCATATGGAGCATCCCTGGACATGGTCATGGGGTGGGAGACCATGTGACTGGCCCATGCACAATAGATTTTGGGAAAGCCGAGCAACTTTTTGGACAGGGTCCCTGATTTTGCAAGAAGTCATCGCAAAGAAAAGACAGCTCTCAGTGCTATCTCTGGTTGCATTCTATCATCACAAGCTTGGTAGGTCTTCAAAACACAGCCCATCTCTCACACTTCCAGTCTGCGTAAGTCCTCTAGCAGCAGAGCAAAAATGGAGTTCAGGGACACCTAGGTTCAGGGACTTGAAAGTTCTGACATTTAGCAAGAGAAATCCTCAGGAGAAAGGAACAGCCTGAAAACAGTTGTGATGGCCAAATCTGGCCAACAGAGGTTACAGTCACTCTCCACTTCTCCTATTTCCATGTACTTCTGTAATTACAGTAAAACGAAACACTGGTTCCTTCGGTAAATTGTGGAAGAACAAATTTATATCTGAGGGTTTCCAACTCAGATTCTGAAATAGCTAAGGGAAATGAAAGATAGCTATTGACCCTAAAGGGAGAATAAGGTAAGGGGTATATCCTTAATCTAAATATTGGGTAAGCCAAAAAGTTCACTCGGGTTTTTCTGTAACACTGTACAAAAACCCAAATTAACTTTTTGGCCAACTCAATAAAAGTCAACATGATTCTATAAATGGAGACTACTGCCTCCCTCCCCTTTTAACTCATAAGATATTAGGGGATGTAAATAACCGACTTTCCTAGAACAGGGTCTAAGCCATATGGAGATGGAACACACGCCATGCCTAAGGAGTACACTCTAGCAATTTCTAGCACATACGTGCTCAGTAAATTCTTATTAAATGAATAAATTAATACAGTTTGGAAAAGTCAAGTCAATACTGTAACTATATTTGAGGGAAAAATAACTATTTTGCAACTTCAAGAACATTAAAGGAGGGCATGAGATTTTTACATAAAAAGCAGAGACTGGCAGTCATAATTTTCAAGGGTAGAGAAAGACTAACTTAAAGTTACCAAAGACATTTCCAAAAAGGACTATGAAAACTGAAAATGCCAAGACACCTGTGTCAAAAGTATTAATAACCTAGACACCACTCTATATGAACACAACTGGATACCTGGTAAGTTACAATAGGTACTGAGTGTGCCCAATCAATGGTATTTATAAGAAGTCTGGTATGCATTACCTTTCAAGAGTTATCTTTCTTCCTCTGAGCCATTCCCAAGCAGAAAATCAGGATCTGTTTCTCCAAGTGGTTACTGAGCCTTTGGATCTCACTTGATAGTAACAACACATACACACATACACACCCCTCTCTCTTACACTCATGACTCAAAAACAGCTGAAAACAAAACTAGAATCTAAAGCCCTTGAGTTACCAGCTGGTGTACAGGAGATGCAGCCCCTTCTCTAGTCTCTCTACAATCCAGCTTTCCAGACCTCCCACTGGTGACTCCCAAAATGCTACTGAAAACATGAAGTACCCTATTTTCAACCTTATCCATTCAAAACTAATCACAGCGTAATTCAGAGTATGACTCCATCATCAATTAACGATGACAATGAGCAGCTGCTTCATTAGCTCTGACTGTTTTTATAGGCTTGGAAGATATTTCTATTAGTTCAACATCCTAGCTGCCAGTGCAAGACCAGAGAGAATCGAGAGGCAAGCTCTTTCAGGGATTCTTGTGACTGTGATTAAAACAATAGCAAGGTAATTTAACAAAAACTACTTACTACATGATTTTTTCCCTATAGCAGCAAAATGCCTGGATATGGTAATATGTTCCTAAGACAACACTGCTGTTTGGTCACTAAGTCATGTCTGAGTCTTTGCAATCCCGTGGACTACAGCCTGCCAGGTCCTTCTGCCATGGGACTTCTCAGTCAAGAATACTGGAGTAGGTTGGAGTAGGTTCCCATTTCCTTCTCCAGGAGATCTTCACAACTCAGAGACTGAGCTGACATCTCCTGCACTGTCAGGTGGGTTCTTTACCACTGAGTCACCAGGGAGGCCCGTAAGACAATATTACAAGTGGTATATATAACTGAGTTTGCGGCTGCCCTTGTACAGGATGAAATCATTAATTTCTGTATACTAACAAAAGAACCATCTAACTGCCCTCTTTTCCACTGACGCTATACAGAGAGAATGGAGCAACACATCCTGTTTTGTACAATAGTTTACTAAAGAAAAAGCAATGGCTGATTATCATCATTCCAGGTGGGCCTCCTTAGAGTGACAATAAAAAAAAGTTCTTTTAATAAAAGAAGGAGACTCAGCTGATGCAGTCACACTGACAGAACTGCGCACCTCTCCTGCCCCAGCCTTCCCTGGACTCTCAGCCAGGCAGCACGGCATTAAACACCGGGGAAATGGGACTGACTGGGACACTGGAATTGACATATACACGACTATGTATAAAGTAAGCAACTAGTCGGAACCAGTATAGCACAGGGAACTCTACTTGGTGCTCTGCGGTGACCTAAATGGGAAGGCAATCCAAAAGAGGAATACATGCACACACGTGGCTGACTCACCCTGCCGCACAGCAGAAACTCACACAGCACTGTAGAGCGACTACAGACCATTTTTAAAGTTAAAAAAAGCTAAAACACCAGACAAGAGACCTGACACTACAATTTATTGACTACGGTGATGTCAGGCAAACACGTGTGTGCTTTATATTCTTCCCCTGCAAAATGAGGAAATGAAGCAACTGAGTGAGATTCCTTAGATTTCTAAAGCCATGAAACATATCTGAAGTTAATCTGGCTATAAGCCAAAAGCCAGTCTGCTAGTCAACAGGTATCCATTCCTCCTCTGAGCTAGATTATTGGGAACAGCAAGGTACAGAAACATTAAGAGGGCAAGCAGAACTCAAAGCTACAAAGAAATTCTTTCCCCAAATTTAACAATGCCTAAAGAATCCTCCTTACTATTTAGCTGCATTACCAAATACAGACCAACCAGGAAAAATCCTATAAAGATCAGAGTTGAATAACACAATGCTGAAAACCACACGCCAGCTTAACAACTGTCTACTAGAATGCTACTCAAAGAGCTGGTCCTGGTGAGATCAGGAGCTGATGCCAGAACATAAACTAAAGCAACATTTCTTTCACTGAGAAAAGTCCTGCCACCAAAGCCATCTGAACTAACACTGGTTAAAAGGGTGCAGCTCATTTACATTCTGGCAGAAGATGTTTCTCTCATCCCATATTAGTAACCAACAACAGGTCATGAATCGGCAGCTGGCTGTCGGCCACACTGGAGTGAATGCTGCTATTCTATGGGCTTCCCTGGTGGCTCAGATGGTAAAGAATCTGCCTGTAACGCAGGAGACCAGGGTTTGATCCCTGGGTTGGGACGATTCCCCTGGAGAAGGGCATTTATTTGGAAACAAATGTTTTTTAAAATGTTTTACAGCTTATTTAACACCACAAAAATCAGACCATTCCTGTGGATATCTCTACTGGGGGAAAAAAACTCACATTTTACTGTTAGAAAGACTAAATGAACCTGTTCTACATTCGGAAAGTCAAAAGAAAAAGTTAGTGTCTCAAAGATCAGTGATAATCTTTGGCTTGGATTCCATTACTTCTTGAGGATATAATATCAACTTCAAAGACCTTGCTTTTGCAATTCAATTCTCTAAATTATTGTCTATCTACATAAAACATCTCTCTGGTCATGTCACTTCCCCCGCTCTCAACAAGACTGGATAGATGGAACTAGACTGGAAAAATGGGAACCTCTTACAGGACTCTCTACATTTGTATGTGTGTGAAAACTTGTGTACAAGTCCCACCAGACTGTAGTGTCTTATATGGCAGGGACTGTCTTATTCATCTCTGCATTTTTTTTTAACAGGTCTTTGCAAGTAATACAAGTTTATAGAATTGCTAAATTAACGTCTACTTCATCTTTTTCTATTTTATTGTTAGCAGGCTGCTTGCCCTTTTTCCTCACCCCCAGAAAAGCCCTGGAAGAAAATTTGGATCCAGAATGGTGGGGATGGGAACCAAAGCATTCCCTGAAAGTCTGTACTTCTCTGATATTAACCCTATAAAAAAGTCTTTTCCTAAAGGTAGACAGTAAAAGGCGAGGATGTCCCATAGGACCTATGACAAAAAATTCTAGAGCTGGAATATTACCACTTTCAATAACAGTACCATATACACTGCCATATACATAGCAAACCTTCTCTTCCTTGAAATATAAAGGTGATAATGTGTTTATATCCTGAGAACTAGAGTCTCTTTTACTCCTAAACAGGGGAGCTGGCAAAGCTTCCATTGAAAACAAACTTTTGAGTTTCACAGGCCCCTAAATATTAGAACTGACATATAGCCTATCAGGCAGTTGCTGAAACACTCCACTCTCCCATAGTAAACAGCACTTTTGGGTTATGGCCATGCTAACTACAGGAAGCTCCTATCTGGGCTTCCCTGGTGCTCAGTGTATTCGATCCCTGAGTCGGGAAGATCTCTTGGAGAAGGAAATGGCAACCCACTCCAGTATTCCTGCCTGGGAAATCCCATGGACTGGCAGGCTCAGTCTATCGGGTTGCAAAAAGTTGGATGTGACTTAGTGACTAAACAACAACAACAAATGCCTCTGATAAACACATACTTTAACCTACCTAAGCATCAATTTAGTACTACCACTCACTATTAGCCCATCAAAAACCTAACCCTATGAACATAAAACTGAAATCATGAAGAGCACACAAAGCTAAAGCACACGATGGGAGGCACAATACAAAGAAATGAAGAATCAGGTGGTCAGTTCTACAGGTCTCTTAGGGTATAGGTGGCCACAGGCAAATAAAAAAAATTAATCACCTGACTAGCCTAACTTTCATTAAGTCTTTAAACACCTAAGCAGCTGTTGTAACTCCTCCCTATATAGCTCCGAGTTAAGAATCTGAATAAAGCCACATTATTTCTACCCTCAGTTCATATTTGTATGTGTGTATATTCATCCACATATTTCCCCAAAATTGCTTTCAACTGAACCAAAGAAACTGTATAAAGATGTCTGCTGTCAACTTACAGCTTGTCCGTTCGCCTCATAAAGTGGGCATTTTTGCTTGATCTTGGCCAGTTCCATATTTACTTGTTTGCTGACCACAGCCATGGGATTCCCTCCTAGAAAAAACTCCAACAGTTAAATTCACATACCTCATGAACAGGGAAAAAAACTTCAAAGCAAAAATACTTTTACTCAAATTTTAAAATATTAAAGCTTAGGGTATGTGAATTAATACCAAAAAAAATGCCCTAAGTAAAAGAAATATATAAGTAAGCGTGAAGAAGAAAGCAAACCATGGTGTGGGTGTGTGCTCAGTCACTCAGCCCGGTACCAAAAATCAGTAACACCACAGACGAGGCGCGCCTGATGCCAATGCAGGCTGGAATGGGAGAAAGTGGGGAGGACCACCAGACCACTTGGGTATGGCCTAAGTCCAATCCCTTATGACTATACAGTGGAAGTGAGAAACAGATTTAAGGGACGAGATCTGATAGACAGAGTACCTGATGAACTATGGATGGAGGTTCGTGACACTGTACAGGACACAGGGATCAAGGCCATCCCCATGGATAAGAAATGCAAAAGAGCAAAATGGCTGTCTGGGGAGGCCTTACAAATAGCTGTGAAAAGAAGAGAGGTGAAAAGCAAAGGAGGAAAGGAAAGATATAAGCATCTGAATGCAGAGTTCCAAAGAATAGCAAGAAGAGATAAGAAAGCGTTCCTTAGCAATCAATGCAAAGAGGAAAACAACAGAATGGGAAAGACTAGAGATCTCTTCAAGAAATTTAGAGGTGTCAAGGGAACATTTCAGGCAAAGATGGGCTCGATAAAGGACAGAAATGGTATGGACCTCACAGAAGCAGAAGATATTAAGAAGAGGTGGTAAGAATACACGGAAGAACTGTACAAAAAAGATCTTCACGACCCAGATAATCATGATGATGTGATCACTCATCTAGAGCCAGACATCTTGGAATGTGAAGCCAAGTGGGCCTTAGAAAGCATCACTATGAACAAAACTAGTGGAGGTGATGGAATTCCAGTTGAACTATTTCAAATCCTAAAAGGTGATGCTGTGAAAGTGCTGCACTCAATATGCCAGCAAATTTGGAAAACTCAGCAGTGGCCACAGGACTGGAAAAAGTCAGTTTCCATTCCAATCCTAAAGAAAGGCAATGCCAAAGAATGCTCCAACTACCACACAATCGCACTCATCTGACATGCTAGTAAAGTAATGCTCAGAATTCTCCAAGCCAGGCTTTAGCAGTATATGAACCATGAACTTCCAGATGTTCAAGCTGGTTTTAGAAAAGGCAGAGGAAGCAAAGATCAAATTGCCAACATCCACTGGATCACTGAAAAACCAAGAGAGTTCCAGAAAAACATCTATTTCTGCTTTATTGACTATGCCAAAGCCTTTGATTGTGTGGATCACAACAAACTGTGGAAAATTCTGAAAGAGATGGGAATACCAGACCACCTGACCTGCCTCTTGAGAAACCTATATGCAGGTCAGGAAGCAACAGTTAGAACTGGACATGGAACAAGAGACTGGTTCCAAATAGGAAAAGGAGTATACCAAGGCTGCATATTGTCACCCTGTTTATTTAACTTATATGCAGAGTACACCATGAGAAACGCTGGGCTGGAAGAAGCACAAGCTGGAATCAAGACTGCTGAGAGAAATATCAATAACTTTAGATATGCAGATGACACCACCCTTATGGCAGAAAGTGAAGAACTAAATAGCCTCTTGATGAACATGAAAGAGGAGAGTGAAAAAGTTGGCTTATAGCTCAACATTCAGAAAAATAAGATCATGACATCCAGTCCCATCATTTCATGGCAAATAGATGGGGAAACAGTGGAAACTGTGGCAGACTTTTTTCCGGGGGTTCCAAAATCACTGCAGATGGTGACTGCAGCCATGAAATTAAAAGACGCTTACTCCTTGGAAGGAAAGTTATGACCAACCTAGATAGCACATTCAAATGCAGAGACATTACTTCACTAACAAAGAAAGATCCGTCTAGTCAAGGCAGTGGTTTTTCCGGTGGTCATGTATGGATGTGAGAATTGGACTGTGAAAAAAGCCAAGCGCCGAAGAATTGATGCTTCTGAACTGTGATGTTGGAGAAGACTCTTGCGAGTCCCTTGGGCTGCAAGGAGATCCAACCAGTCCATTTTAAAGGAGATCAGTCCTGGGTGTTCTTTGGAAGCACTGATGCTAAAGCTGAAACTGCAATACTTTAGCCACCTGATAGGAAGAGTTGACTCAATGGAAAAGACTGATGCTGGGAAGGATTGGCGGGAGGAGAAGGGGATGGTGGAGGATCAGATGGCTGGATGGCATCACCGACTCGATGGACATGAGTTTGGGTGAACTCCGGGAGTTGGTGATGAATAGGGAGGCCTGGCTTGCTGCAATTCATGGGGTCACAGAGTTGGACACGACTCAGTGACTGAACTGACAGATCCTTCTAGACTTTACATGTGTAAAATTAGACACTACTACAAAAGGATCATAACACATGCACTGTTTTATAATCATTTTTCAGCTTAGCAATAAATTGTGGACATAATATCATGTTAATAAGGAGCTACAGATTTTTGGCAGGTGGACAGTTCTCACTGAATAACAATTTAATCTTCTAATCTGTGGTTTCTAACATTCTGTTATAAAACTGAAAATGTTTTGAACACCATATGGTTCACTCGTCTATTTTCTTTAGGTTAATTTCCTAGAACTAGATCTGCCAGGGCAAAATCTACACACATTTTTAAATTATGCACATACTGATATATTTTTTCAGAAAACTGTCTGCCAATTTACCTTTCACTAACACTGAAAACAGGCTTCCCAGCTGGTGTAGTGGTAAAGAAATCCACCTGCCAATGCAGGAGACATGAGAGACTCAAGTTTGATCTCTGGGTGCGGAAGATCCCCTGGAGAAGGAAATGGCAACGCACGCCACTATTCTTGCCTGGAAAACTCCACAAACAGAAGAACCTTCCAGGTTGTCACAAACAGCTGGACATGACTGAGCGTTTGAGCACATACACATAAGACTAAGAACAAAATCCTAACCAATATATTTAAAACCTGAATCTATGACTTCATAAGATCAAACCACTTTGTGAGTCTCAGACCCTGAAATCCTAAGACAAAACTAAAAACTACTTACCAAGACCTGTTACCACCATGGCTCCAAGGTCAGCTACATAGTTTCCTTTGCGAAATGTAGCAACTCGTCCACCCACACGATCCTGTTTTTTAAAAATTAAATGGCTAAAATTAATTCTAGTTTAATCATAACAACCTGGCAAAGTACCATCTCAGGCCTCTTTGAGAACTTAAAAAGAAAAAGCTGTAGAGTTTACATGAAGTATGATGTATGTGCAAAGAACAAATGAAGTTTAACTATTTGAGGGAATGGGAGATAATGAATGACACATCAAAGGAACAGACTTAAGTGCTATGAGATAGGACAAATTTAATAGCCAGAAGACATCAGTTATAGGTACTATTAGTTCCAACCCCAATGTCTCTAATACTACTCATTGTACAGGCTGAGCAAGGGCCACCCACACAGAAAATATCTGCACACAAATTTCAACACTTAAGGTCATTTTTCTACCACCATGTTCTGACTCTTGTCCCCAGTGTCAAAGTCAGGTGTGACTGACTTGATAAGACAGCTTCTCTGAGAAATGCCTCTTCCATGCAGCCTCACGCCCAAGGGCAGTGTCTACTGAACAGGAACTGTTGACAATACCTTCTAAACAGGCCCAAGTATGATCTTTGCTGACTGGAGATTTTCAAGTATAGCGAAATCTTTCTGAGCTGAAGTGAAACCTCAGTCATGAGTTATATGAGTACTGTGTAAACTCCAGACCAACAAATGAAAAAAAGCAAAACAAGACAAAAACCTATACATATGGGTAGGAGTCATAATGATCCTCCATTATTCTTCACTGTATTCTCAGTACATAGGATACACAGGCACACAGATTATTTTCCACTTAAGGAATAAAATATTATTTTTAGTAAGACTATCATAAATTGTTTATTTTGATTTCCCCATACTATCTAAAAAGAAAAAATTAAATTTAGATTATACTGCACAAAACATTTTGAAAGCTTTTATAAAATTTTAGACGGTTTAGGTTATGTGAGAAGTGTTTTTTTGTTGTTGCTATTTTAAGTGGCAGGAGCCCACAGAGGTCTTTAAGCCACTGAAAGATAATTAAATCTCAAACATTACTCATGAAAATGAGTTGAATAATGATGTCCTAATGGGATGCTCTTTTTTTCTACTCTGTGCCATCATCCTCATCCTCCTTCAGCTTCCATTCCTCTCTCTGGACTAATGGTAAGCAGTCAGTATCTTGGATTTACCAAGGCTGTAAAAGACAAATGCTGCCTGAGAAGCAACTCCTCTCCCTTTACTATGGAACAGAATACAGCCACCACTAAAAGTAACTGCATTCTATAAAGGGTATTTCAACAAAGCCTCCAAACTGAAAGCTGCTAATTTTAAGAAACAATGACCTGAAATATATAACAAAGGGCTATACAGATTATTTATAAACTCGAAATACTCACTGAGCCCTTTTCAAAGTCTTACTGTCAAAAATGCTTTATTCGATGTAGTTATTAATACTATCAAAATACTTTGAGTATTATTTAAATCAATTTGGTTTAGTTCAATTTGTATGATTCCTTAATTTACTACAGATAATTTCCTTACCATATTTTCATCAGGTTGGGCTTCTAAACCCAAACTAAAATTCTTACCCTGGCTTCCAGAAGTGTGACATCCATTCCAAAACTTTGTAACTGACGAGCTGCTGCCAAGCCTGAGACTCCAGAGCCTATGATGATGACCTTTCCTGTCTTCTTAGCTGAAATTAAAAAATGAACAAAAATTAAAACACTGTTACAGTTTTAATAGTTTTTATCATTTTTTATCAAGAAAATTTCTAAATTCCTTACGTTATGATGTCTCACAAAGTAAATAATTCAGTTATTTTCAAAATAGGAAAACTATATGAATCCAAATTAACAAATATCTGAGACTTATACTTTAACTCAACGTTTAAAATTTATAAACGGAATTCTTTACCTTAAAATTTACTTTCTCGTTAATTCAGTCACATGCTTCAGTGTCTGTGACCCTTGGTAAACTTATTATGCATAGTTTCCCATATTTACCTCACAATTATACTAGGACAATTTGAGCGGTCAACCAACTGATTCTTAAAGCTCTTTTCTATAAGCTGTACTTCTGCAGTCTTTCCTTTTCTTAAAAAAAAGCAGAGGGGACTTCTCTGGTGGTACAGTGGTTGGAACTCTGTGCTCTCAACGCAGGGGACCCGAATTCGATCCCTGGTCAGGGAACTAGAACCTACATGCCACAACTAAGAGTTTGAATGCTGCAACTAAAAATCCCATATGCCACAACTAAGACTAGGCATAGCCAGATAAATATATAAATTTTAAATTATTAAAGCAATAA
>SJYC01029537.1:0-28256 GCA_006408675.1 Madoqua kirkii | reverse complement strand
AGTGGAAACTGTGGCAGACTTTTTTCCGGGGGTTCCAAAATCACTGCAGATGGTGACTGCAGCCATGAAATTAAAAGACGCTTACTCCTTGGAAGGAAAGTTATGACCAACCTAGATAGCACATTCAAATGCAGAGACATTACTTCACTAACAAAGAAAGATCCGTCTAGTCAAGGCAGTGGTTTTTCCGGTGGTCATGTATGGATGTGAGAATTGGACTGTGAAAAAAGCCAAGCGCCGAAGAATTGATGCTTCTGAACTGTGATGTTGGAGAAGACTCTTGCGAGTCCCTTGGGCTGCAAGGAGATCCAACCAGTCCATTTTAAAGGAGATCAGTCCTGGGTGTTCTTTGGAAGCACTGATGCTAAAGCTGAAACTGCAATACTTTAGCCACCTGATAGGAAGAGTTGACTCAATGGAAAAGACTGATGCTGGGAAGGATTGGCGGGAGGAGAAGGGGATGGTGGAGGATCAGATGGCTGGATGGCATCACCGACTCGATGGACATGAGTTTGGGTGAACTCCGGGAGTTGGTGATGAATAGGGAGGCCTGGCTTGCTGCAATTCATGGGGTCACAGAGTTGGACACGACTCAGTGACTGAACTGACAGATCCTTCTAGACTTTACATGTGTAAAATTAGACACTACATACAAAAGGATCATAACACATGCACTGTTTTATAATCATTTTTCAGCTTAGCAATAAATTGTGGACATAATATCATGTTAATAAGGAGCTACAGATTTTTGGCAGGTGGACAGTTCTCACTGAATAACAATTTAATCTTCTAATCTGTGGTTTCTAACATTCTGTTATAAAACTGAAAATGTTTTGAACACCATATGGTTCACTCGTCTATTTTCTTTAGGTTAATTTCCTAGAACTAGATCTGCCAGGGCAAAATCTACACACATTTTTAAATTATGCACATACTGATATATTTTTTCAGAAAACTGTCTGCCAATTTACCTTTCACTAACACTGAAAACAGGCTTCCCAGCTGGTGTAGTGGTAAAGAAATCCACCTGCCAATGCAGGAGACATGAGAGACTCAAGTTTGATCTCTGGGTGCGGAAGATCCCCTGGAGAAGGAAATGGCAACGCACGCCACTATTCTTGCCTGGAAAACTCCACAAACAGAAGAACCTTCCAGGTTGTCACAAACAGCTGGACATGACTGAGCGTTTGAGCACATACACATAAGACTAAGAACAAAATCCTAACCAATATATTTAAAACCTGAATCTATGACTTCATAAGATCAAACCACTTTGTGAGTCTCAGACCCTGAAATCCTAAGACAAAACTAAAAACTACTTACCAAGACCTGTTACCACCATGGCTCCAAGGTCAGCTACATAGTTTCCTTTGCGAAATGTAGCAACTCGTCCACCCACACGATCCTGTTTTTTAAAAATTAAATGGCTAAAATTAATTCTAGTTTAATCATAACAACCTGGCAAAGTACCATCTCAGGCCTCTTTGAGAACTTAAAAAGAAAAAGCTGTAGAGTTTACATGAAGTATGATGTATGTGCAAAGAACAAATGAAGTTTAACTATTTGAGGGAATGGGAGATAATGAATGACACATCAAAGGAACAGACTTAAGTGCTATGAGATAGGACAAATTTAATAGCCAGAAGACATCAGTTATAGGTACTATTAGTTCTCAACCCCAATGTCTCTAATACTACTCATTGTACAGGCTGAGCAAGGGCCACCCACACAGAAAATATCTGCACACAAATTTCAACACTTAAGGTCATTTTTCTACCACCATGTTCTGACTCTTGTCCCCAGTGTCAAAGTCAGGTGTGACTGACTTGATAAGACAGCTTCTCTGAGAAATGCCTCTTCCATGCAGCCTCACGCCCAAGGGCAGTGTCTACTGAACAGGAACTGTTGACAATACCTTCTAAACAGGCCCAAGTATGATCTTTGCTGACTGGAGATTTTCAAGTATAGCGAAATCTTTCTGAGCTGAAGTGAAACCTCAGTCATGAGTTATATGAGTACTGTGTAAACTCCAGACCAACAAATGAAAAAAAGCAAAACAAGACAAAAACCTATACATATGGGTAGGAGTCATAATGATCCTCCATTATTCTTCACTGTATTCTCAGTACATAGGATACACAGGCACACAGATTATTTTCCACTTAAGGAATAAAATATTATTTTTAGTAAGACTATCATAAATTGTTTATTTTGATTTCCCCATACTATCTAAAAAGAAAAAATTAAATTTAGATTATACTGCACAAAACATTTTGAAAGCTTTTATAAAATTTTAGACGGTTTAGGTTATGTGAGAAGTGTTTTTTTGTTGTTGCTATTTTAAGTGGCAGGAGCCCACAGAGGTCTTTAAGCCACTGAAAGATAATTAAATCTCAAACATTACTCATGAAAATGAGTTGAATAATGATGTCCTAATGGGATGCTCTTTTTTTCTACTCTGTGCCATCATCCTCATCCTCCTTCAGCTTCCATTCCTCTCTCTGGACTAATGGTAAGCAGTCAGTATCTTGGATTTACCAAGGCTGTAAAAGACAAATGCTGCCTGAGAAGCAACTCCTCTCCCTTTACTATGGAACAGAATACAGCCACCACTAAAAGTAACTGCATTCTATAAAGGGTATTTCAACAAAGCCTCCAAACTGAAAGCTGCTAATTTTAAGAAACAATGACCTGAAAATATATAACAAAGGGCTATACAGATTATTTATAAACTCGAAATACTCACTGAGCCCTTTTCAAAGTCTTACTGTCAAAAATGCTTTATTCGATGTAGTTATTAATACTATCAAAATACTTTGAGTATTATTTAAATCAATTTGGTTTAGTTCAATTTGTATGATTCCTTAATTTACTACAGATAATTTCCTTACCATATTTTCATCAGGTTGGGCTTCTAAACCCAAACTAAAATTCTTACCCTGGCTTCCAGAAGTGTGACATCCATTCCAAAACTTTGTAACTGACGAGCTGCTGCCAAGCCTGAGACTCCAGAGCCTATGATGATGACCTTTCCTGTCTTCTTAGCTGAAATTAAAAAATGAACAAAAATTAAAACACTGTTACAGTTTTAATAGTTTTTATCATTTTTTATCAAGAAAATTTCTAAATTCCTTACGTTATGATGTCTCACAAAGTAAATAATTCAGTTATTTTCAAAATAGGAAAACTATATGAATCCAAATTAACAAATATCTGAGACTTATACTTTAACTCAACGTTTAAAATTTATAAACGGAATTCTTTACCTTAAAATTTACTTTCTCGTTAATTCAGTCACATGCTTCAGTGTCTGTGACCCTTGGTAAACTTATTATGCATAGTTTCCCATATTTACCTCACAATTATACTAGGACAATTTGAGCGGTCAACCAACTGATTCTTAAAGCTCTTTTCTATAAGCTGTACTTCTGCAGTCTTTCCTTTTCTTAAAAAAAAGCAGAGGGGACTTCTCTGGTGGTACAGTGGTTGGAACTCTGTGCTCTCAACGCAGGGGACCCGAATTCGATCCCTGGTCAGGGAACTAGAACCTACATGCCACAACTAAGAGTTTGAATGCTGCAACTAAAAATCCCATATGCCACAACTAAGACTAGGCATAGCCAGATAAATATATAAATTTTAAATTATTAAAGCAATAAAATACATGTATTATAAACAGATGTGTGTGCTTAGCTGCTAAGTTGTGTCCAACTCTTTGCAACCCCATGGACTGTAGCTGCCAGGCTCCTCTGATTATAGGGATTCTCCAGGCAAGAATACTGGAGTGGGTTGCCAGGCCCTCCTCCACAGAATCGTCCCAACCCAGGGATCGAACCCAGGTGTCCCACATTGCAGGCAGATTTACCATCTGAGTCACCAGGGAGTGCAAATAGACAGCCAGATTATCCCTATCTTCTGATTCCTGGCAGACATTATCCAGACACCATTAAAAGAGTAAACAGCATTAAAAAAAATAAAAATGCAACCCTTAGCACTGCATTAAAGAACTGCTCAATGAGAGAAAACAAACTTCCTACTTTCATAACTGATTTTTCATTTTTAATAAACTATTTCTTAAATTGGAAATTCATCTCTTTTACCAAGTATTTATCAAACCAGAAAGTATAGGAAATTCATTAAGGAGATTTTACTTTAAATTTGACTTATAAGAAGATAAACTTGGGAATATTCTGGCTCTAAATATGGATTCAGAAATCAAAATAAAACGCTAAAATCTAATCTAAAACAATGAAATTCATTGGCCAGTCCTTACTTGGGAGGGGCTTTATCCTCTTATAGATGCCAAAGTTGATAAGACCATGACGTTCTAAATAACTGTGAACTCGGTGGACAAGCACAGTATCACCTACAGAAAAAAATAATTTAAATACATGTTTATCTTTTTAGCAATTTAAATGGAAAACTCTGACTCTTCATTTCTGCATCATGAAGTCATTCTATTCATTTTTTCCGTAAGCTTCAAGTCATATGACTCCTTTAGAAAAGTGATTTTGAGAACTATTAGTCTGTGTGGTAGTCCAAAATGCTCATCACATACTCTTGAATTTTTAAGAATGACATCCCAATATAGATGAAACAAAGGACAAAACCAACCCTTTAAATAGTAGTATTATGCTCATTTACTTTGGGAAAATCTTTACAAGCCCACTGGTGGCAAGTGCAAATGAGAAAGCCAAATATACAGCCAACTGAATGCCACCAAAGTGCTCTGTGGGTTAAAGCTGGAACACAGGTCTGGAGAGATTATTAGCAATTACTTGAACTCATTCACCTGTCAACACAAATAAAAATTCAGAAGAACAATTACAAACACACAAAACAGTTTTGCTAAAAGGCTCACTTTTGCACAGCACAGGTGTGAAATGAATATATGTATAAAAATTAATTAACAAATTCATTATCAAGGAGCCATAAGCTTCTGGAAGAAAATATCAATTTTCACAATCCGGTTCAAGACCAGTCCTATGGAACATACTACTTACTGTTGTAAGGTGCTTCTAATTGTTGGAGAGTAGCCTCAAATGTCAGCTGAATCTTTGGATTATCCAACCACAACTGCAACTGTAATTGAATGATGGAAAATTGTATTACATACAAATAGACATATACTATTTGATTGCCTCAAATATGGGTTTTCCTTTTCCTTACTGAAACAGTAAGGGTTTTATTTCTGAAAAAAAAACTAATGAAACACAAAGCCATGGCAAATGAGTGACTAATTGAAGAAGCTGGGAAGTATTTGGCCTACCAAGTAACTTGCAAACATCATTCAGCTGGGGAACAACAAGGATTTAAATCTGGATTCACTATGTCCAGAGATACTGAGTTGCTACAAAATTAAATGATCAATTAGATATGTGGTGACAAAAGATAACTCTTCAGTTATTAGCCTGCACAACTAAATGAACTGGTATACCATTTACTGAATGAAGGACACTGAAATAAGAGATAATGAGTTGAGTTTGAAGACAATAAGAGGAGCTGAAAGACTGGAATCTAGATACGTAGCTGGGGTTCAGAGTGTTGAGGTTTAGAGCCTCTTGCTTATGGGTATAACTGAAGTCAAGTGTACAGAAGAAGGGCTCCTAGCAGGAAAGAACAGGAGAGAGAGGAGAGCACCTTAAGGACCTCCAACCAGTTCACATAGTTGGCCTGTTGTTAAGGACAACCCTACAAATCATTAGAGAAGACAACAACCAGGGAAGCAAGAGAAAAACTAGAACACTGTGTTAAGCTACGGAAGCTGTGTATTTAAGGAGTCAATTATTTCTAATACTACTGAAAAGCAGTAAAATGAAGAATGACAAATATTACAGTACAATCAATGGCCTCTAACATGAATTCTCTTCAAACTGAATACATACCTACAAAAGGCAAGACCAGCAGAATACTATCATATTTAAATCTTAGCTAAAGGTTAATAAATACTGCTCCATCAAATTTCAATGGAGTTAATGTGTAAATAAATTTAGTTACAAAGAGATATGACCAAATTCACATGGACCCTCTGCTTTTCTCTGTGGCCACTGTCAAAAGGAAAATGGAATTCCTCAATCATGCTATAGGCCCAAGCCCATCAAACCTCAACATAAGCCTTCTTCCTCCTTCCATCTTATAATACAAAACTCACATCATAGGTTCTAGTTGAATAATTCTAAAATTATGGTTTTAAAATCTGGAAGCAAAGGATGCAATTTAACATGAGACAACTGACACAGTTCTTATAGGAAAGAATGACTTCAATTCTGTTTTACAGCCAGAGACCACAACTCTAAATCTGCACTAGTCTGTCCCCAAATCTGGACTTCTGTCACAGGGAATGAATCAGAGGAAACAGAGACCGCTATAAATCTACCACTGAAATGCAAGTAAAAAGTGAAAACTTCCCTCAGATGAAACAACAAAATGACAATTTTATCTGAAATCTACTTAGAACAAATGTTAACAAGCTACACACAGAAGCTGATTCAATTATAAGACAAATCAGCCTTAAAAATGCACATTAAGATTGTTCCACTCACTTAAAAAAAAAAAATCACCCAGTTTTTCTTCACAAAAAAGAATCTTTATTCACTACTACACAAACCTACCAATCACTCTAGCTAAATGGCATCTAACAACCCAAATTTAGCAGTAGTTTTACAAGCTAATGGTCAAAATAAAGATGTTAGTGGTGAATAAAAAGACATCTCTGAGTATCTATTAGCTATATCCAAAATAGCTGAAATTCAACATGAATTTCTTCTACTCTGTTTCACCAGAGTATAACAAATGGAGCTTCCCTGGTGGCTCAGCCAGCAGGTAAAGAATCTGCCTGCAGTGCAGCAGACCCCAGTTCAATCCCTGAGTCGGGAAGATTCCCTGGAGAAGAGAATGGCTCTTACCTTGAGAATTCCAGTATTCTTGCCTTGAGAATTCCATGGACAGAGGAGTCTGGCAGGCTACGTCCATGGGGTTACAAAGAGCTGGAGACGACTTAAGTGACTAACACTTTCACTTTCAGAGTATAACAAATATGTTCTGAACAGTATACAGTTAAAGAACTTCTGATGGGACTTCCCTGGTGGTCCAGTGGCTAAGACTGTGTTCCAAAGCAGGGTACCTGGGTTTGATTCCTAGTCAGGGAACTAGATCCCATAGGCCAACTAAGACCCCAGAGCAGCCAAATTAAAAAAAAAAACGTCAGATGAATAAAGAACATAAAAGAAAAATTCACAGAAGAAATGCAAATGACTAACAAATATGAAAAATCAATCAGTCTAAATAATCAAAGAAATGGAAGATAAATGATCTTGGCCTACTACAGCAGCACAGATTATCATCAATCAGACCATAAAATCTGCCTGCAGTGCAGGAGACCTGAGTTCAGATTCCTGTGTTGAAAAGACCCCTGAAGAAGGCAATGGCTACCCACTCCAGTATTCTTGCCTGGAAAATCCCATGGACAGAGGAGCCTGGTGGGTTACAGTCCACGGGGTCACAAAGCGTTGGATAGGAGGACTGAACAATGAACACTTTCACTTTCACTCAATGAGGGCATTAACTGGGTCAGGTTCTCTGCGAAGTAATCTGACAACATGTATCAAATCTTAAAAAATATTCATACTTTTTGAGAAGGTAGTTTTCCTTCTAGAACTCTATCTAGAATTCTATCATAAGGAAATGATCAGAGATGAGAGTCAACAATGTATAAAGCTGTTCAGAGCTTCAACTTTAATAAGTAAAATGGACATTTAACTGCCCAACAGTTAAAGTATGACCCACTTGTCAAATAAATATTACACAGATATTAAAATCGATCATTTAGCCAGAGGAGGATGATGAACCAGATGAGCAGAACAGAATAAGGGTTTCTCTTATGCTGAGAAGGAAAGACAAAGTGATTATTTTTAAAGTATATATTTTTAAAGTTTATAAAGATTCTTATCATGTGTTTATAAGGTTATTGAAGAGTGAAAAGAATCCAAGAATGCACAGAAGGAGGGTCTCAATTTTGTAAGAAAAATTATGTACATTTAAAAAAATACCTAGAGGAAAAAAACCTAATCTTTAACAGTGGTTATCACTGGATAATAGTATTATAGATAACTTAAAAATTCTTTCCTCTCTATTTTTCTCCCCATATTCTATATAAAATAATATGTACCTTTTAGAATTCAGGTGGAAAAAAACTAACAAGGAAACTTACTGTGCGATTTCTAATGAACAGAAAAACCTTCTGTGTCTGCTGTGGTCCACTGATGATATCTGGAAAACATGCTGCTTCTTGAGACGTCATCCGGTCATGAGGAAGTCTACTCTGGAAAGCTGCACCCTCCACACCTAGCAAAAAAAAGCAAAGGGTTTCTGGGAAACGTGCAAGTAAATATATAACTAGGGATAATGATTATGCCTCAAACTCCTTTTCTGCCTTAAGAACTTCTGTAGAGCTTTGCCTTCTTCACAGACTGATCTCACTTCCTTTAAAAAAAAAAAAAGTTCAATTTGTTCAAAAGGTGAAACACCCTTAAAAATCAGTCATTCATTTCAGCTTAACATTCCTAAAATCAGTTTACTAATGAGAGAAATAATACATGTTAAAAAACGTAACAAGGCATTTAGAATCTTTTCTTCATCCACAAAAAACTTTAAAATACTTGAGGACCTCTTAACTAAAATTAGCACTATTAACCGTATACAATAAAATTTAAAACTAAAGAACAAGAGTAAAGGAGAAAAGACTAACAAGAAAGCAAAAGAGGTTATATAATGAAAACCACAATCACATACTTTTTTTAGGACAACAACAGGGAACATGAAGAGGATCTAAGGTTTAATAATGAACATACGGTCTCATTAACGGCACCGTCCACTAGTTCTCATAATTCAACTGCTGGCAAGCAGTGAGAGAAACTAAGCCGACAACAGTGAAGAGACAAAAGAAAGCAAGAAATTCATCTTTTCTGGTAGAAACATTAGAAATGCTTTCCTACTAACTGCAAGTAAAATATGTTACTGCATATACTATATAGTACTACACATACATAATTTATTTAACAAGTGTAAATTGAAATTTTTATAAGCTGGTGGTTAAGTACATCTTTATAAGATGTCCTAAGAAATACATTTACATATATTTTATTTTTATTTCTAAGATGATATTCCCCTGGTAGTCCAGGAGTTAGGATTTTGGTGCTCTCTATCTAGGATGATCTTATAAATATATATTTAACCATCAGCTTCTGCACATATCAAGACACAATTTAAAGAGTTTAAAAAATTCAATACCATTGAAGTAATTATGTAAGTAATAAAATAGGTACCAGATATCCATATTTAATCATTTAAAAGCACAAAAAAACAAGAAGTTGGAAGCACTGATGATGGAAGCATCACTAAAGAAAAGGCATTAGTGAGATCAGGAGAACAAACAGAACAAGGCAGGTAAGGTGGGGCTCAGAGAGTCACAGTTAAGCTACTGAGGCACTATTTCCATAAAGACGTCCAAACACGATTTAGAAAAAAACAATGATTAACAAGAAGATAAGCAAAAATGCCCAATGCTACTGTACATTAGGGAATGCTGTTCTTGGAGAAAAGCATTAAGACCCATTCATCCACAGTAAGTAATGAGGGCATAAATACTTACAACACCATATCAAATTAATAATCTTCATATTCAATGAATCACAACCTAAAATTAAAGACTCTCGGAAATTATTAGATAAGAAAGAAAAAGAAGTAACAGCCATACTCTGGAGGGTAGAGCAGGAAATCAAGGAATGAAAGGAAGAAATGCTGACTATCAGATGTATAGGTTATTTCAGTAAACTGAAAGTTTCCAATACTTTACAGCTTCAAAGTCCCCAGTCCTGTATTCCCAAATCGTAATAAAAAAAATAAAGCCAAGTCCAAAAACATGTCACATTTATGAGAAATATTATCTACTCAATAACCCCGAGTATTTGAACCAAACATAGGTTATATCTTGGTATATTTCATGAGTGTATACTATTAACAAGAAAACCAATGAACTCTATAAACTTTACTTCTTCCCCAAAACAGGGTAGCTTTCCTTCTTAGTATATTATCTTCTACATATATGTTATGGTCCCTGACTATCAATGCCATTGCAAAATACTACTGTCAGGACAGCCAGAAAAACCATGTATATGTGTGGGGGATCCCACTAAATTTTACATTAAAGGTTTCTCATTCCAAGTGTTATCAATAGAAATCACTTTAATATACTTGTCTAATTTGAGAAAACTAGAGAAAATGTAACAATTAAGAAAGTTTATATCAGTCACGAGTTTTAAATTATCTTTTGATTAAATATCAAAGTTTAACAAAAGGAACTAAAGAAGCTCAAAGTTGTAACATTAATGTACATGTGGAATAACAATATTCTCCATCTCTAACTTCTGCATAATAGCTAAAAAAACCAATTATTCTTAAAATTAAACTTTTAAAAAATGAAAAATGGACCCTAAAAATTCTCAGTAATTACTGCCTTCCTTCTAGCTTTTAAGGATGAGACTAGCATTTAAAAGAAGGAAACCATTATCAAAATCAAAATGAAAAGTACAAGATTTAAAAATCTAACTTTTCCCCAAAGAAACAAAAAATTTGGAAATTAAACTGCTCAGAAGCTAAATCAAAACATTCTTTCTTTTAAAAATATTGCAAAATGAACAGACCACTATCTCCTTTAAAGGGAAGAATCTTACAGAATACAATTGTCTTTAACAATATCCTTATTAAAAGTATCAGTAGTACATACAATTCACAAGTAATTTACACTTGGCTCTGGAATAATTTTATACTTTGGTGTCTGTATGTACTTAATAGAGCCTGGTATTCTGGAAATTCATAATGTTTCAAAGACACTATTTTATTTTTTTAAAAGCCTCAAGGTTGCCTACATACCAATCTTGCCCTTTGTCTTTCTTACCACTTCAATACAGGATATTTCCAGCATTACCTTTCAAAATGCAGTCATGCTAAAGCTTAACTGCCCTGTCTAAGGGCCTGACTGCCTCATACTTTCTCTGAAAACAAAGTAAAAGTAGTTACATATTTAAGGGACCTTTCTAGATCTATTAATTAGACAGAAAAAGGGAGGGGGAAAGTGAGGCTCTAGGACCTCTCTATTGCAAGAAACCATTTCCCTCCAATTCTGTTAGAACACAGGCAGCATCCTGAATAAAGTAACAGAGCTATGACAACACAAAAGAAAAGAAGACCTCCATGAGAGTTTCTTGGCTTCCCACCCCCTCTTCATTAAAGTAGATAAAATTTAACTATAACTAGATTTCTAGCTGCATAGTCCAGTCTATGGGGTCACATAGAGTCGGACACGACTGAAGCGACTTAGCAGCAGAAGCAGCAGATTTCTAGCTAAAGGACAGAAACAAGAGCCTGATAAGAGGTACATATAAACTTCTTAAAATTGGTAACTAGAGATGCACCATGTGTTAGTCACTCAGTCATGTTTGACTCTTCAACTCCATGGACCGTATAGCCTGCCAGGCTCCTGTGTCCATGAAATTCTCCAGGCAAGAACACTGGAGTGGATAGTCATGCCCTTCTCCAGGGGATTTTCCTGACACAGGGATCAAACCCAGGTCTCCTGCATTGCAGGCAGACTCTTGACCGTCTGAGCCACCAGGAAGCCCTGATCACTACATCCAGTCTAATAACAGCTTAAAAATAAAAGAATAAAAAGAGAGAAAAAGGAGAGCATTTCATTATGCTTTAGACTTTTAATTTTTAGGGTGAATGTGCACTTTAAATGATTCTATGAGGGAGAGTATAAGGAACAGCATATGCCTAAGAAGCAAGACCTCTGGGTTCTCACTCCTCCACCTCTGGTGTATCCCTGGCTGAGTCATTTAACTTTGTGTTTCAGGACCTAACTGACAAAACAGGGGTAATACAAATACCATATGTTTGAAGGCAGAAAACTAGGTAAGATGACCTCAAGTTCCCCACTAACTTTTAAGGTTGAAGATGTAAATACCAACTTGATGTGATTTTTTAAGGTCAAGATACTCCTTAGGATCACATGGTTTTGTTAAGAGAAGAACACTGATTACTTACAAGCATACTTTTCTAACTCCGACTGATCATATCACAAATGCATGCTTCTGAACAAGAGGAAGATCTAAAGAGATTTGATGGGTTCAGAGTAGTCACCACCATTCCTGGAAACACCTAAGCTCAGGTTCTACTATTAAATTAGTAGCACCAGTTTTGTATGGAAGTCTGCTTTACTCTCAGCAGTACAACATACTTGTTTTCTTAAGCGAAAGAGTAAATTTATTTTTCACGTAAAAACAAAAAGCAACAAGAAAACTCTATTTCTTCAAGATTAAAAGTTCTAAAAGCTACCCCTGCTCCTTGGCAGTTCCATGGAAGGTCCAATCATGCATCATTTGATGAAAAGCATTGTTGAAGATTTATCTGTCAGATAAATGAGAATTTTAACTCCTCTAAGACAACCATGTACTGATTATCAAACTTCAATCCTGTGGACAGCATTTAAAGAAGTCTACTTCTAACATTCTGGATCCCTTAGATACTACCACTGAAGTATCTTTGATCCAAGAGAGTAAAATACACTATTCCCTGGACCTGCTGTACGCAAATTATAATAAATAATTTTGAAGTAGATTTAAGAGTTGAAAAGTGAAAACTCCAAAAGTGATACCTATTCCAAGTCTATCAAAATGTATATGCAAAATAGTTTTAAGCACTGGCATATACAATAACATCCTTTAAGAGGTAAAGGATGAAATCCAGACAACTCTACTTTGGATTCCTGGAACAAACTTTAACTGTTCCAGATGGGCTCCTATAAATCATTTAACCCTTTACTTTTTCCTAGAAGTTAAAAATCTCATAGTTTGTTCTGAAAATAAAGAGCACTTTGAGCAGACTTTTTTTTTTAAATTTTCATGTGAGAAACAAAATGTTTAAAACTGAAAAATTAACTATGTAATAATGTTAGTTGAAAATACTGTATCCAATACCACTTAACAATCATTTCTAAAGAGTCACTTGCCCACATAATTCCTTTGACTAATCTTAGAATGCCTTTTTATCCTATTTTTCAGCCTATGGCTTCCCCTCTCTGTGTATTAATAAGTTATAGTTTTGTGTAAAGGTCCCATGATTCCTAAGCCTATGTTTTATATCATGTTTGCTGTTGCTATAAAGTCTGCCAGGGAGAAAAGTACCCGCCATCTCCTCAAAAACATGAAGAAGTGTGGAGGGCTGAGATCGGCCTGAGGACTTCAAAAGATTTTGCTTGCCTTTGTTCTGGCTACACTTTCTATTATACTACTCTATCCTGTGGCTTGTAGTTCTTCCCTTGCACTTCTGGCTAAAATGTGGGTACCACAGCCAAAGACACTCGCAAGCATCAATCCCTGACTTGGCGGCTCTTGCTAAGTGGCAAGCATCTAATGCCACCCTCACCTGATGCTTGGCCGTCTCCATACCCTCCAGAACTGTCGTCTTGAAGTCCTCCTGCTTGCCCTGTGGAAGGAAAGAGGAGAACTCAGGGACCTTACTCCATAAATTGAGATAATATCTGGACATATAGTTGGGATAATATCTGGCCTAACAGTTGGTGGCTCATGACTTCACCACAAACTAGTAAACCCATATTGAGAGAGCTCTTTCTTCTGGAATCAAGGCCCAGGGAATCACTTATAGTCTTTCAAATTCTGGTCAGGAAATGTTAACTTTGCATGCTGATTCTTGTTGAAAGGTAGCAGAACAAAGTACGTAGTATTTCTAATTGCTAAATCTTTGCTGTCAGTCTTAACAGTCAAGACTGGATGGGAAAAGGGATTCCAAATGTCTTACTACTTATTGCTAGACTGAGAGTGGGTGTGGTATGGGCTCTAGGATCTGGAGTTGCAACAATTCAGCATTTGCTCAATGTCTCTTAAACTTTACCTTTCTACCTAAAAAGTATATATATACACACACATATATAAGAAAACAAGCAAAAGATGTAATTTTAATGAGAAACTCTCCCCTTGACTTCAAAGAAGGGTAATAACTACAAGATTCAGTTCCAAAAGAAGTTTCATTTGCTGAGAAGGAAATGGCAATCCACTCCAGTATTCTTGCCTGGAGAATCCCATGGACGGAGAAGCCTTGTAGGTTACAGTCCACGGGGTCGCAAAGAGTCGGACATGACTGAGCAACTTCATTTTCACCATACAAACTACACAGTGCCAGATTGGAACATGCCAGAGCTTCCTTAGAAAACTTTAAAACAACATAAGACAGCTTGTAGTTATATGCCAAGTACTGTAGAGAGACAAAGGGAAAGGCTGAAACAGGGAAGATCATGGGGGAGCGTCCACCTCAAGCTACACAATAAGCCTGCTAAGAAATTTTCTTTATTGATTAATGCACAGAAATAGCTTCAAGAAAAGTATCACAGCTTGAAAGTTCAATCTGAGAAAGTTAGATCATCTTCAAGATTCTTCCAAAGTCAATCACCAAGACAGATGTAATGGTCATCTTAAGCTTCCAGCCACCTGATATACTATGGGAAAACCACAGTGTGATCTTTGGAAGATATGAGACACCATCCCCAAAAGATCTAAAACTTTACAAGCTTCATTAAACAGTTTAAAAGAATCTCAGCTAGAAAGCAGACTGATTATTCCATCATTTGAGCTGAGAACAGACTAACATTACCCCTTTACTGTAAGAACGATCCTATGACTGTGATACTTAAAACAACACTTTCATCTTTAAGTGTATGAAGGTATTCAGACATAAATGATTTTTTACATATGTTATAATATGCTGCTAAATGGTATATGATCTACTTTGAAAGGAGAATAGAATCTCATTCTAAAATTATTTCACATTGCTCTTGCATGAAGGGTCCTTTAGGTTCCAGAGGATTATGCTTCTCAGCCAAGTTATAAGGTGTGTATAAGGTGCGTGATCTGTTGTTACAGCCTTTGAAAAAGGGGTTATACGTATGAAGAGATAACTCCAATTATGAAATCCAGTCTGCAAACCTATCTTGAAATTTCAAGCTCTACACTTAATATTTTTCAAGTTTAAGTTAAAAAATGTTCATTCTTAATAAACACAGATTAATTAATTTAAAAAACTTTCAGAGTTGAAAAGTTTCTGAGTAAAAATTATTGTCATAATTTTGTTTGGTTCCAAAATAGAACCAAACTAGATCAGAAGATTAAACTATATTTTAGAAGAGGGGAAAGGGGCTCAAACAATGAAATCATTTCCAAGAAGAACATTTAGGCATTAGAAATACTAATATAGCTCTTCTTTTGCAAATTTTGTTCCTGGCTTAACAAAGAATGAAAATAACCATCTCTTGTCATGATGGCATCTCATTACTTCTTAATAAATAAAATCAAAAAACGCTTTCAAGCCTGCCATTAACTGTAATTATTTTAATCCTATTTCTATGATTTTCCTTCTTCTCCCACTACATGTCACACAACATGCTATGTACTTTATTGACTGATCTTTTCTATCAATGATACTTCATAGAAATATGGAGTTCTTACCCCTGACTTATGTACTCAGAAGGTCAACAAGGTAAGGCAATCTTTTTTGTCTTCTGCTTTTGAAGAGGAACGAACAAAATTCTTATAAAGACACTGTCTTCTTTTTTTTTTTTTTTGAGACTGCTCTTTGATTAAAAAAAAATTTTAGGAGAAACAAGGAAAATATTCAATACCCTGCAAAGATTTTTTAAAGGTCTCTCTTACAGCAGCAGTCAAAAAAAAAAAAAAAGAAGTGAAACTTGGGGGTATTACTTAAGCAGAAAAACAGGAGAAAAGAAATGATGAAAAACAAAAAATGCTTTAAATTAGGTAAATGAACAATATATCTCTTGACAAACACTGATAACCGTTGAAAGTAAAGAAAAGGTAGTTGTTTTCTCTCTAATCACAATATACTCATGACTATTGTGATGGTGAATACTTTTCCGAGACAGTGGAAAACAGCACCATCTTTATTAGTGGTATTCTAGGCCAATTCTTTCATTTTTTTTTTTTTTTGCACTTTACTAGCTTTCAGATTCATTTTGCCAGAATGCTATAATGTTTAAAGCACAGAATCATGCAATACAATTGGCATAAGAAACAGTTTTATAATTACATATTAATTTCCTTTATTTTTTAACACAGCATTAATCATTTCATTACGAAAATGTACATAAAAATGGGGTTTCCCTGGTGGCTCAGTTGTTAAAAAAAAAAAAAATCTGCCTGCAAAGTAGGAGGACCCAGGTTCAATCCCTGGGTCAGGAAGCTCCCCTAGAGAAGAAAATGGCAACCCACTACAGTATTCTTGCCTGGAGAATTCCATGGACAGAGGAGCCTAGTGGTCTAAAATCCACTGGGTCGCAAAGAGTTGGACATGAGTAAGTGACTAACACTTTCACACAGAAAAATGTTTGCAGCTAACTTTCCACCCAGGTAGTGTCTCTGACTAGAACACGTAAAATGCCGTACTCATTTGTTCTTTGGGTCTTTCGGGCCTAGAACTTTTCTTCTTACAGTGGTACAAAGACATGGAACATCAGGCAAACATGGTTTTTGTTTTCCATGAGCTCAAATCCAAAACAGAAGACAAAATTATACAAAGCAACTTTTTAATATTAACCTAATTTGGCATTCCTGCGTGAGAATACTTCCTGTTGTTTTTACCCCACTCCCCACCACCACACACAAAGAAAATCCTCAAGTCTGAAGCACAGACCCTTAATACAGTTTATTTGTGCATATTTTCTCCAAGTTGAAAGTCTTTTTGGTTTATTTTACAAAGCAGTCTTTCAGTCATCCTCTAATCAATCTGCAATATGTTACGTTATTCTTAAAGAACAGTGAAGTATTTTAGTTACAGTCACACTACTGAATATTTTTTCATCTTAATTCAAACTCTCATCTTAATTCAAAACTCTTAATTCAAAATTCATACTCTTTCAACATCTTCAGAGGAAGTCTGTTGCTTCCAAATATTTTCATTTAGCCAGGCACGGAAGTGAGAATTACTGGTTTATTGTTCCCATTAACATACTAAACAACATAGTCACCGTATTTTGACTGATTTCTTGGAAACACATTGATAATTTTTATAAACATTTTGACGAACTTCTAAATCTTAGACGAAGCAATCGTTTTTTAACAGAAAAATCAATCAAAATTTTACAAAATTTACAGAATAAAAACGACTGCCAAGGATTGACTTCAATCAAACTAGCAAAGGAAAAAAAAATCTCAAAAAACCATCTTTGAATATGCAAGTGTCTACTATATTAACACTCTAGCTGAATTTCTTAATAACCTCACAAATTTAGTGTTTACTGAAAACCCAAACAAACACTGCCATGCACAAAACAAAGGCAGAATACTGTGTGTGTGTGTGTGTGTGTGTGTGTGTGTGTGTGTGTGTGCACGTGCATACACTCAGTTGCATCCAACTCTTTGTGACTCCCAGGCTGCTCTGACCATGGAATTTTCAAGGCAACAATACTGGAGTTGGTCGCCATTTCCAACTCCAGGGGATCTTCCTGACCCAGGGATCTAACCTGAGTCTCCTCTGCCTCCTGCATTGGCAGGCAGATCCTCTACAACTACACTACCAGGGAAGACGTGAGTGCCTACTTTCAAAGGGTTTGTGATCTACTTAGGGAAAGACGAAAAAATACCCAGAAACTTTTCTTTATTTTTAAGAGGAAACAAGTACAGACTTGGAATCATTGAAGCTTTTCTGAACAAATCCAGAGAGATTTGGAGAGGCTGGGGGTGGGAGGAGCAGTGAAACCACTGGCATGGGCCAAAACATTTATAAAGCAAGGAGAAAAGCACAGAACTGCACACAGCATGCTGCCTGATGAAAGAGATGATCTCAAAGACCAGCAGGAAACACAGGATAGGCAAAAATGTACCCTCTTCAGGGCCAAAACTTGGTCTTCTTAGTAATGCAGGCGAACAGTATGATTTTTACCAAGAAAACAATAAAACAAGTGACATTTTAATTAAACTAATCCGGTCACTTTGTACCAGATAGATCAGAGGGGAAAGGTGATCTAGATGAAGGAGATTCAACAGAAAGACTACTGAAATAATTTGGATATGAAGCAAAATCCACTAAAATTAAAAAGGAGACAGTAAAAATGGATGAGGCATATAACAAGTTGAAGACGCTGTACACAGGAAGACACGACTTTTCAAGAGACTTGATGAAGAGAGAAGGGAATTTCAAGATGACTGCAAGCTTCCAAAGTTCAGGAGAATGGACTTCAGTAATAAAATGTATAAACAGTAAATCTGGGAGACAGGTTAGTAAAATGAAACGGGCTCAGATAGTAAATAAAGCGTCTACCTACAATGCAGAAGACCCAGGTTCAATCCCTGGGTGGGGAAGATCTCCGGAGAAGGAAATGGCAACCCATTCCAGTACTCTTAACTGGAAAATCCCATGGATGGAGGAGCCTGGTAGGCTCTAGTCCATGGAGTCGCAAAGAGTCAGATACGACTGAGAGACTGACTTCACTTCACACTAAAGATGGTGGGAAATTAAAGACTGGAACTCACAAGTGAGAATGGGACTAAGAAATTTTAAATTAGAATGGAGGTAAGAGTCTGAAGCAGCTATATGTTAATCTCATAAGGAAAGACACAGTTTAAAAAGGAACTGGTCCATGTAAATGACAAAAAAAAAAAAAAGTAAAAAAAAATTTTTTGAGAAAAACTGAGTTATTGGTGACCATCACCAACCACTTCATGCTGCTTTTCTGTCCTTGTTTTAGTGAGAGGTCGCTTAAAAATGGTATATACTCTTTTCTGCCTTTTTTTACTATGATTTTCAGCAGAAGAATAAATCATCTATAGCAGAGGAAAGAAATGTAAGGGCTCAGAAAGGTAGATCTAAGTTAGCCTAAAGAAGCCTCAGGGGTTCCTCTGAAGTACATCAGAGGCGTTTAAAAACACCTAACACTGACCAGCGGAGAAGGGCATGGCAATCCACTCCAGCATTCTTGCCTGGAGAATTCCACGGACAGAGAAGTCTCGTGGGCTACAGTCTGTGAGGTTGGACATGACTTAGCGACTAACACACACACACAAAACACTGATCAATACTCTTCAACAAAATTAACCAAAATGAAATCTCCAATTAGAGCAGCAATTCTAGGGTTACACTGTTATTATAAACAATGAACTAAGAATAGATAACCTTAAAGTCTGAAAAGCAAGAAAACTGCTGCCTGAGGTAGGAGTCTGCCTGGAAGTTTCTCACTGTACCACTGGAAAAGGTGTAGCATAGATGTGCTCCAGAACTTAACATGGGACAGAACTGAGAAGCTCAGCAGCAGAGATCCTAGATGAAAGAAAGTAAAAGCCCTGCAAGCTAGGGACGAAAGCAAAGCTTTTAGAAACCAGCTGGAAGAACTGATTTCTTCATGTGTTATTTCCCTCCACATTGCATAGAGCAGATTTTCCTTATTTTATTGCAAAATCTTGGTTTGTAGTTCACTTTTCAAAATGTTGCAAGCAAAATCTACAATTCGGATGCTATGCTATGTTGCTCAACTACCAAGCTTAATCTGAGTAGTTAAAAACAAAGCTTATTTTTTATAGTTATTTACTTGCTTTTAAAAAGGCCAATATGGAACTTTATTCTGGACCTGCTATTAAAAGAACCATTATACCTGTTCACAACTGATAACCAGGAATGATTTCCCAATAGGAGAATCCCCTTTTCCTGCTCAGCTAAGTTTTTCAGAATTCTGGCTATCTGCACCTTCCTAGGTTATGATTAGAGGCTCCCTCCGTCTGAAATAGAATTTGAGTCTATGATACTATGAAAAACATACAAATTCTTAGAAATAAATTCATCATATGTACTCTTCTATCTTCAAATATCAGAAGATGTTAAATAATAGCAAAAGTAAAAACAATCCTACTTTCAAATGCTTAAAACCTCTGTGATCAGCAAATATGGCAAAATTTAACATGCTATATCTCAATAGTTGACACATGGATTTACATTGTCAAGATTTGCCATTCTTCTGATGATTTAACGTATGAAAGCTTAAAGAATGCTCTATCTTGCAAAGAAAGATCTATTCACATTACTGAAAATGGGCTTAAACACTTTCTAGTTTCCAAAAGTGACAGAATATATATGTCAACCTAGTCCATAACCTCACCTGATTTTTTCCTGATTAAAATGCCAATTTAATGCAACTCGAGATTATCATACTAAGTGAAGCAAGTCAGAAAGATAAATACCATATGATATCACTTATATGTGTAATCTAAACTATAACACAAATGAACCTATCTATGAAACAGAATCACAGACACTGAGAACTGTGTGGTTTTTGGTGGCAACCTTAGTGGATGCCAAGGGAATAGGGTTTCAGGGCAGGATGGATTGAGAGGCTGGGGTTAGCAGATGTAAGCTGTTATATACAGAATGGATAAACAATAAGGTCCTACCATATAACATAGAGAACTATATTCAATATCCTGTGATAAACCATAATGGAAAAGAATACTAAATAAAGTTATATATACATATAAATAAACATATATATATATATGTATGTATAACTGAATCACTTTGCTGTGCAGCAGTAATTAACACATTGCAAATCACCTATACTTCAATAAAAATACCTTCACCAATCCACTTTACTCCTGGTTCAACTCTGTGTTTAATAAATACAAGATGTTTGTACACAAAAGAGGAGTCATACGTTCTCATTTGATCCTCGTATCAAGACCCATTTTGCAGATGACAAAATCCTCACAAAGTATCCTGCTCTATTATCCATGATCACACCAAATAAACCATGGCAACAAAAAGAATACAAGGAGATTATAAAGTTGTTCAACTAAACAAATCACTGTTTTGCATTAATAGAAAATAAAGCAAAATAAAAAAATAAAATCAGTCATTAAGAAAAGCAGCACAGGGCTTCCCTGGTGGTCCAGTGGCTAAGACTCTGCACTCCCAGTGCAGAGTGCCCAGGTTTGAGCCCTGTTCAGGGAAATAGATCCCACGTGCTGCAACTGAGACCTGGAATAGTCAAATAAATAAACAAACATCTAAAAAAAAAAGAAAGAAAGAAAGAAAAGCAGCACAATCTCTAAAAGACCAAACATAACTTGGTAGCACCTCATTCAAAGGTTCTTATCAACCAAAAGCAGTAAACAGTTAAAATTCAAGGCTGTCAAACTGCTTCATAAAAGCCTAATTTCATTCTTTTATGTTTAAAGTACAACTTCCAAAATCCAATTTTGGGAAAAACATCTGAAAACAACTTCTGAGATCTCATCAAACTTTGAATACACTTTTCCTGTATTGTTTCATCATTACTGTCAATTAATGTATCTAAAAACCTAAACTGGACTGTGAATTTTTTGTAGGACTTAGTCTTCAGCCTTGAACCCTCAGAATCTAGCACCATGCCTGGAATAAAACATTAAAGTTTTACAATTAATGTATGTAAAATACAGAGGATAAGCAGCTGCACATTTGAGAGAATCTTATTTTGTGTAGAAAATTTTTAACCTCTATACTACCAATCTCCTTCCTTGTTGGGTTTCTTTTTTTGTTTTTTAATTCTTCCAGTAAGTAAAGAAGAATCTGAAGACTTCTTTCCTTTCCACCCTTTCTGTCTCTACATCTCTCCAAATTCTTATTCTATAATGTAACACTTAAGGGTATTTTGCCATTGACAATAATACAGCTATATCTCATATTAAGCTACAAATTATCAGAGTGGGGACCATATATTGGATAGTAATATACATTTTGGTCCAGTTTTAATAATCTCTCAAAATATAAAAATTTTGTTGAATTGATCTAGATTACCTTTTCAGGCTGTGACATTTCTCCCCAGATCTCTAGCAAGTTATTCTGGAGCATAATTCCAAATCAGAACATTGAAATGATGCTATACAAAAAAAAAAAAAAGGCAAGAAAATTAATCCTAGGTCTGTTTTCTAAATGTATGCATCACACTTCAAATGATAAGAAAAATCAAATGATTTCAGGCACTTAGTTGACACTACAGGCTAAAATGGCAACATAAATAACTCTTCAGGAATGAATTTCCTAGCAATTTCTATTAAATCTATAAAAGAGGGTCTGTTGCTGGGTATGGGGGCTGTGTACTTGTAGGCATGGAGAGAGAAAAGCCGGGGATAAGCCACTAGAGACCACTTAGAGCACGAAAAACAAAAATATTCACCTGAACTCTGATCACAACTATCCATGCTGCTGAATCTGGCACTTTTACTGACTGCAATCAGTGTGACTGTCTCACAGGGAAGATGACCAGGGCATATTGCAAACAAAGTATGAAAATGTTGGGACTGACCACTGATTTCTCCTTTTGAACTAAGGTCCATCTTCAGCTCTTCTCTGGTCAAATTTAACTGTATCAAGCTCTAAAGCATCCAAAAGACTCTTGGATTTTTGCTGAACCAAATAAAGCAACTCACCTAATTTTTGGCCATCAGTCTTTTGTCATATGGATATTTTCACTATATTATTACTTGTGATCAAATTTCACTCAGTTTTAAGCTAGATTCTTCGACCCATATACATTTGGTATATTTTCTATAAATTTAGTGGGGTTTTGGGGGTATTTTTACTACTGAAGGTTCAGTTCAGTCGCTCAGTCATGTCTGACTCTTTGCGACCCCATGCATCGTAGTACGCCAGGCCTCCCTGTTCATCACCATCTCTTGGAGTTCACTCAGACTCACGTCCATCGAGTCCGTGATGCCATCCAGCCATCTCATCCTCGGTCATCCCCTTCTCCTCCTGCCCCCAATCCCTCTCAGCATCAGAGTCTTTTCCAATGAGTCAGCTCTTTGCATGAGGTGGCCCAAGTACTGGAGTTTCAGCTTTAGCATCATTCCTTCCAAAGTAACCTACTTAAGGTTACATCTCCTTTTGTGTGATTTTTAAAATATACTTTCAATCTACAGCATGATTATTCAAGATCAAGGTCCTCAAATTATTAAAACTACACAAAATTGTTATACCAGTCTCTTGTGTCTCAATGTTTTGTAATTTGCTTAATAGTTTACATCTCTTTCAAACACATATGCCACACACATCCAAAATTACCAGGTACAATAAAGAGAAATACTTTCCTTTCTGTTCTTACCAGAACCCTTAAACAAGGAGGTAAAGTGATTCTTCCCAGTCATTTAATAAAACAGAGTATTACAGTCACTGACCAGCAAACAATATCTAACAAAACTGATTTAAAGAGTTAATCAATGGTTAATGAAAGCCTTTGAGTTTCATTACAGAGTGTTAGTATAGCACTGAGTCTGGAAAATGGAACACAAAAGACACATGCACATGCATCCATATACTTTAAACATACGTCTGATGTTTTTATTGAGAAATCCATTACTGTGAAGAAATCTTAAGACAGGCAACTTAATAACATATTTTAAATTTCACTTTATTTTAGAGTAAGTTTCCATGAAAGTCTTAAGCTATATACAGCTAAGCTACTTCTAACCTCAAGAGTTAGAGTTCCTAAACAGTAATCTCAAACCAGAGTTCCTAAATAGTAATCCAACAGGAAATTTAAATCCAGGAACTACTAGTGAGATTTTCCTAGAAAATTTCAATCGATGAAAAGCAATGAAGGAGGGAAATTGTTTTGGTATGAAAATAAAAAACAAAGTGCTAGCAAATTAGTTAACATAGTAAAACCTCACTGAGGAATAATCTAAGGTACAGAGGTTAACAACTGACTTTAAGATGGGAAGAAATCTTTTCTCCAACAGAAAGCTACTTTAACAGAGGGGCAATTATTTTAAATCAGTATGTAAACTCCAACTGAGATTTCACTCTATTTTATCGAAGCTCTACTATTATGTGACACCACTAATAACCAAACATGCAATGCCAAAGGCAACCTGTTCAGGCTGAGTTGCCGTGAACCCCCCAAAAACAAACCACTTTTATCTTGATAGAAAAGGTACTAGAAAACCAAATAAAACATCATTTGTTAAAATATATTCAGAAGTGTACAGCAAACGTAAAAATAGATGGGAAATGTTTAAGAAAATAAATTAGGTGAATTTTAAATATACGCAGCAATATTTAGCATGAAAAATACATTTACCCAAGTAACTACACGGAATTACATGCCACATTAAGTTATAATTAAAAACTGACAAATCTACAATGTTTAACCCAGAACAGAAAGTTTTTTCCCCAAATAAGTTCAAACAAAAAAACCCCAAACTTTTATTTTTTGGTTGGGGGAAGGGGCCCATCACACATGCTTGCCGAATCTTAGTTTCCTGGCCAGGGATCAAACACAGGCCCTGACAGTGAAAGCATGGGGTCCTAACCACTGGACTGCCAGGAAATTCCCAAAACCCAAACCTCTTGTTTCCACAGAAATTCAGCTTTGCTGTTGACAGCATTTTTCTTCTGTTCAAGATCCAGTAAACTCAATTACCAAAAAGTCTAAAAATCATCTCTCCAATCCCAGTCTCTTTATTTCTTTACTTCCCCCTTTAAATAGCAGATAGGTTGATTTTTCCAAAACATGTTTTTTGGTAAACACCCTTTACTCAAAAGACCTCAGTGCTACTACCTCTGACCACACCTTCCCAGAATCAAAGGACAAGTTCAAATTCCTTACCCTGGTAATCAAGGCTCCAACCTCCCTTTCTGGCCTCCTCTTAGAACTCTCCTAGAGGAATCTTCTCCAATCAAGTCATTTGACCTACTGACTTCAGAATATCGCATTGTGATTTCATAATTAACAAAATACCTTATTCTAAAGACTAACACTATGGAAAGCAAAGCAAATTTTCTAAACATGTTTAAAAATTGGTAAGAATGAAATGTATTCAAACCTTATATATTTTAAAAGACTAAGTTAACACATTGTTGTTCAGTCGCTAAGCTATGTCCGACATTTGTGACCCCATGGACTGTAGCCCACCGGGCTCTTCTGTCCATGGGATTTCCCAGGCAAGAATACTGGAGTGGGTTGCCATTTCCTCCTCCAAGTTAATGTCTAGTTATCATCTCTAAAATGACTGAAAAGATTTGGCACAGAACCAGACCTAGGGCTTCTCTGGGTGGCACAATGGTTAAGAATCCACCTGCTAATGCAGGAGACACAAGTTCGGTCCCTACTCTGGGAAGACCCCACATGCTGCACAGCAGCTAGGCAGGTGCACCACAACTACTCAGCCAGCGCTCCAGAGCCAGAGCCCGTGCTCCGCAACAGAGAAGCCACCTCAATGAGAAGCCCAGGCGTCACAATGAAGAGCAGTCCCCACTTACCACAACTAGAAAAGATGGCAATCAGCAACAAAGACCCAGCACAGCTAAAGGTAAATATTAAATCTTCACATATAGATATATATATACATACACACACATAAAGAACCAAACCCACATCATCTCTCAAGATTTTAAGATACCCATACAGCAAAGCCACCATTCATTCCTGAATGAAAACTTAGGGAACAGAACTAGTTCAGAAAGGTCAAGAGATCTGGAAAACCTGGACAGTTTCTACATACTTGAACTCCCCTGATAATATTTAATTATTCACCATGAGGACCCAAACTATTTCTAAATTCTGCAGGCCAGTAAGTTATCACTACTTTCCCAGGGAAAGTACTTTGCTAATTCACCCTACAATGCTTTAAAAAATTTAAGTTGTTTTAGAGGAAAGGTAACTATTTTGATAAGCACAAATGGTTAGGAAGTTTGGCTGTAATCAACGAACTTCTGAGCACTGAATATATCCTAAACTTGAGAAAATAAACATTAAACAGCTTAAAACTTATTAAAACTAAACCGCTGGATTAAAATGAACTAGAATCGAAAGGCATAACAATAGTTCTGCGGATCCTGAGTCCCTCTGCTAAGATATTTACTTTTTGTAGAAATAGTAACTGACATTTATGGAAAAAGAAAGCAAAATAAAAAACCTCTTTTACAAGAAAGAAAACACTAAGATTGGTTTAAAATTTTCAGAGGACAAAGTATGTATCAACTTAACCAGTAAATCAGCTTCCTGGAGATACTGACAACCACACAAAAAAAGAGAGGGAGGCAGTATCTGAGATATCAGATTATCTGATTATTCCCGAGTGTCGCACAAGCAAATCTACAACAAAGGCAGAAGAAAAAAAGCAATTATCAAAGTTATAGAAGAAAGGAGCAGAGAATCCAGGGGAGAGTTGGGAGTAAGGATAGAAAGAAGAGGAGAGCACTAAATGTAGAAGACTAGAAGGAAGAGGAAAAATAAATCAACAAAAAGAGAGGCAGTGTTGCTGAGGTACATTTGCCACAGGGACATTACTCCCAAAGATAGTATGCCACTCCTAGCCTGGAGAATCCCAGGGACGGCAGAGCCTGGTGGGCTGCCGTCTATGGGGTCGCACAGAGTCGGACACCACTGAAGCGACTTAGCAGTAGCAGCAGGAAGTAACTGATAAGTCATTTTAAGAAAGTTTTAGGAAAACCATTCTTAAAAAATTTGACTCTTAAGAAGAATTAAACCCAGAATCTTTTTCTAAATGCACTCAAATTGTATACTTTCATTACACTTACTTAAAATTACTGTAAAATGTAAATTTTCATTTTTGAATTTGAACCTCAGAATCTGTTTGCTAAGTTCTAAGTTTAAATTAACACCTGATTTGTTATGCTCTCAAGTGATACACCAGTATTAATCCCTTAAAAAAAAATACAGTAACTTCTGGGTATTTATATAATAGAGGAGAAAAACAAGCAGCAACAACCATTAAAAAAACTAAAAAAAGGATAAAATTTCTTAAAGATAGTATGTCTTAATCAGGGTACCTATGGAAGTGATGCAACACACAGCAGATGGGATCTGAAACAAGTACCTTATTTTTAAAAGGTGCAGAACTAAAAGAATTGGTGAGGTGAATGGGCCTGGAGCTGGTACTGGAAATACAGAAAATATTTTAAAGAGAAGAACTAGTGAAAATCCAAAGTCAAGAGGAGTTAATGAAATGCCTTTAAAGGCAGAAGATATGAAATATTAACTAAGATTCTACTTTTGTCTGGTCTTCCAAAACAAAAGGGTATTCCTGATTGATTTGGGTATCTTCAGCAGGACTCATGAAAGGATGTTAGTGAGAATTTTTAAAGATGTTCAAAGCTCTGAGAACAGTACCATAGACTCCAGCAATCTTTCCAGGTCACAGGGACAACTGTATGACCTTAGAATCTCTTCATAGCCTTTTCCCACAACATTCTTTTGAGTACAGGGCTCAATAATTAAACAATAGGCATTTAGGCCTTTTCTTTTTGACTTTAGACTACATTTTACATTAGTTCACCAGAAAGACCCTCTTCAACACTGATACACACCATGACAGTTTTATCAGAAAGTATCTAACCATAAAGAAGTGGCACAATTTAGCTAGACTAATTTCTAAACCATTCTACCTCTAAATTCTGAATCAGAGTTACCAGTGAGAGGTTTGGTTCTTTGGGTTTGACTTTTGTATGTTTTCTCCAATTGTTCATTTTCTCCAACTTTCCAACTGCCTTATATAGCCATTATCCTTTTACCCTACTTCTTTACTTTCCTCCTGTACGTACAGATGCACATAAAAAGAATGTCAGTACCATTACATATGTATATGTATGTGTGTAAACGTGTATATGCACATATACACACTAAAATACACATGGCCAATATCAGAGTATAAACCAAAGACATCAAAAACATTGCAGAACAGGAGTCAGTTCATTTATTCTAACAGAAAACAAAACTGGTTAGTTACTACAACTCACCAGATGGTTCTTCGGGCTCACTTTCATTTTCTTCCTCAGGTGGGGCTTGAGGGGGTGGTGGAGGAAGCTTCTTTTCCTTCTCCGCTTTAGCATTTCTTTCTTCTTCTGAATAATACTCGTCTTCTGAGAGGTTGGCCAAACTTTCATCCATCTCTCTGTACTCTACCTATATGGAGATTATACCAGGGGAAGCTAAATACAGTGGATGTCTAAAGTCAGAAACTCAATTTGGAACTATAAGTAAATGTGAATTGCTTTCTATCTTCAATTTTAAAAGGAAATAAACAAATAACAAAGAACAGGTGAGCTCCTAACAGGTAACCGTTAAAACCGAAAATCTCTCATGAAACAATCTTTTGTCAGTTCAGATTTAGCCCAAACTAAAAAGC
>SJYC01029535.1:0-15597 GCA_006408675.1 Madoqua kirkii | reverse complement strand
ATCCCTAAGTAAAATTCTCTGCTTATTTAACTTGTATGTAGAGTACCTTATGTGAAATGCTGGGCTGAATGAAGAACAAGCTGGAAACAAGGTTATTGGAAGAAATATCAATAACCTCAGATATGCAGATGACACCACCCTTCTAGCAGAAAGCAAAGAGGAATTAAAGAGCCTCTCGATGAAGGTGAAAGAGGAGAGCTGGCCTAAAACTCAACATTCAAAAAACTAAGATCATTGCATCTGATCCCATCACTTCATGGCAAATAGATGGGTGGGTAAATAGTGGAAACAGTGACAGACTTTATTTTCTACGGTTCCCAAATCACTGCAGATGGTGACTGTACCCATGAACTTAAAAGACTCTTGCTCCTTGAAAGAAAAGCTATGACAAAACCTAAACAGTGTATTAAAAAGCAGAGACGTTACTCTGGGGACAAAGGTCCATCTAGTCAAAGCTATGGTTTTTCCAGTAGTCATGTATGGATGTGAGAGTTGGACCATAAAGAAGGCTGAGCCCTGAAGAATCAATGCTTCTGAACTGTGGTGTTAGAGAAGACTCCTGAGAGTCCCTTGAACAGCAAAGAGATCAAACCAGTCAATCCTAAAGGAAATCAGTCCTGTATATCCACTGGAGGGACTGATGCTGAGGATGATGCTCTAATACTTTAGCCACTTGGTGTGAAGAGCCAACTACTGGAAAACACAGATGCTGGGAAAGATCAAAGGCAGGAGGAGAAGGGGCCGACCGAAAAGGACAAGATGGTTGGATGATATCACCGACTCAGTGGACATGAGTTTGCACAAGCTCTGGGAATGGTGAAGGACAGGGAAGCCTGGTGTGCTGCAGTCCACGGGATCACAGAGAGTTGGACACGACTGAGAGACTGAACAACAACAGAGGTGGTTCCATTGTAGCCATATATGGATGGGAGAGTTGGACCATAGAGAAGGCTGAGCACCAACAGAGCAACCTCTATTGTTGTTCAGAGGTTCACAACTACTTATAATCAAGGACAAAAGATGTCCCAAGAGGCAGATATGAGTCAGCAGGGTACTTGTTCTTACCTGTACACCCATGACTCTCAAATTTACATGTCTAGTCTCTCCTCTCCTCCACACCCTCGCTAGAGTGATTCATTCACTTCCTAATCACCTTAAAGCTCATCTTTTAACAGTTTTTCCTTGTAATTTACCTAGGACACAACTGCCAGATTAATTTTTCCAAATATGTTATATTTCACATAGTTTAACAGATGAATGCCCAAACTGTCATAGCAGCATAAGAACTCTCTGGCTCTAGCTAGTCAAACTCACCTCTAATCATTTTCTAACATACTAGTCAAATCATCCCTAAATTCCCTAAAAGCTACCCTCACCTTTTTCTGTAAATCCAATGCCTAAAATCCAAGGGACACCTCCTCTGCAAACCACTCCCTAAGTCTTCTACACTCACAAATATCTTTCCCTTCTTTAAATTCTCATAGTACTTACCCTTTCTAATCTAGTAATATTGTCTGGTAGAATTTTCTGTGATAATTTTAAAGTTGTGCATCTATACTTCCAATAAGGTAGCACTAACTGTGGCTACTGAGCACCTGTTACTGTTTTTAGTTACTTAGCAGTGTCTGACTTTCATGACCCCATAGAGTATAGTGACCAGGCTCCTCTGTCCATGGGATTTCCCAGGCAAGAATACTGGAGTAGGTTGCCATTTTCTTCTCCAGGGGATCTTTCTGACCCAGGGAAGGAACCAGCTTCAGTCGTGTCCGACTTTGTGCAACCCCAGAGATGGCAGCCCACCAGGCTCCCTCGTCCCTGGGACTCTCCAGGCAAGGATACCGAAGTGGGTTGCCATTTCCTTCTCCAATGCATGAAAGTGAAAAGTGAAAGTGAAGTCACTCAGTCGTGTCTGACTCTTAGTGACCCCAAGGACTGCAATCTACCAGGCTCCTCTGTACTTAGGATTAAATTAAAATTAAAAATTCCGTTTCCTCATCTACTAGCTGGAGAAGGCAATGGTAACCCACTCCAGTGTTCGTACCTGGAGAATCGTGCCGGGGGAGCCTAGTGGGCTACCATCTATAGGGTCACAGAGAGTTGGACACGACTGAAGCAACTTAGCAGCAGCAGCAATCCACTAGCCACATGTCAAGTGCTCAATAGCCACAAGTGCCCAGTGGCTACTATATTGCATGGTACAGATCTCTACAACCTAGACACAACTCTATACAACACTCTGACTACAATCCCTCCAACTTATCATGCTCCTAGAAAAATCTCATTTGCAATTAAATTCTTTTGCCCATTGTTCCCAACATTCAGTTGTCTACTCTGGACTTCCTGTCTGCTTTTCAGACCACTTTCTATTATATTCCAAGCATTTCTCACCTCATTTTCTCAGCTGGTAGCACTTAATCACTGGATACCTACTTACTTATGCCAGACACTGAAATAAGCATTTTGTTTACATTATATATAAACCTCATAATGTTATAGATAGGATTTATGAGGAAAGGGAATCCATCACAGGAGGATGAGTTAATTTCAGAAGTTCATCCTTTTCCGGACTACTATAAAAAAGTCTGTCCTTTCTCAAGGCTCAGCTCAGCTCAAGGACACCATTCCTTAAGCTGTGTGCTGTTCCCAAAGCCTCAGTCCAACCCAACAATTTCAAACCTTAGTTTGCCATGTTAGCATACACATTCAGAGGTAAATTTACTCTAAAACTAATGAAACCTGAGCATCAGGGAACTTCAATTGCCTGGATTCCTTCCAATACAATACCCTAAACTTAATTTCAATTACATAATTATATATACATTTATTTATTTATATAATTATATATTATGCAATTTTTAAATCCCCCAGAAAACCTCAATAAACTCCCAAGCAAAAAAACAGATATATATCCCCTGGATAAACCTCAGAACTGTTGAAGTAAGGCCTATTTACACTGGACTCAGCTTACATTTTACCCCTTTATGGACACTCTATCCCTTGAGGTCTGTTTTCTCTGGCTCCCAAGACTAGTTATGAATACATAGGTCAGCTTCCCCAGTTGTTTATTTTCTAGGTGCTCTCCAAATACACACACAACCCATTTTTCTTTCGGGAACTTCAGAGCTAATCACAAAGGAAAATTTAAACAAACACAGGAGAATTACAAAGACAGAAGTCTTATAGCATGACCCAAATTAATCTACAGATTCAACATGATACCAAATCATAATTTCAGCTGCCTTTTCTGCAGAAATGACAAATTGATCATAAAATTTGTATGGAAATGCAAGAGATAAATGGCCAAAACAATCTTGACAAAGAATAAAGTTGGAGAACTCACACTTCCTGATTTCAAAGCATATTGTCAACCTCCAGTAATCAGGTCAGTGTGTTGCTTGCATAAGAACAGAAATATAGAACAATGGGATAGAACTGAGAGTCCAAAAATAAACTCACACTTATAGTCAATCAACAAGGGTGTCACCCATTCACTGGGAGACAGAATAGCTTCAACAAATTGTGTTGGGACAAGTAGGTATACACAGGCAAAATAATGAAGCTGAACTTCTACCTAATGCCATCTACAAAAATTAACTCCAAAATGATTATTGACCTAAAAGAGTTAAAACTATGAAACTGTTAGAAGAAAACACAGGAGTAAATCTTTATGACATTGAATTAGGCAACAGTTCCTTAGATGGAACACTAGAAGCAAAAGGGAAATATTAAAAAATATTAATAAATTGGAAACCAAAATTAAAACTTTTGTAATCACCATAAATACAAAACTTGAACTACTCAACAATAAAAATACAACACAATTTAAAGGTGAGCCAAGGAGGGATTCCCTGGTGGCTCAGTGATAAAGAAGTGTTAGTCACTCAGTTACATCTGACTGTTAGTGACCCCATGGACTATGTCCTGCCCAGGCTCCTCTGTCCATGGGACTCTCCAGGCAACAAAACTGGAGTAGGTTGCCTTTTCCTTCTCCAGGGGTTCTTCCTGACCCAGCGATCAAACGTGAGTCTCCTGCACTGCAGACAGATTCTCTATTGTCTGAGCCACCAGGGAAGCTCTCAACGGTATTAAAAAAAAAAAAGAAAAATCCACTTGCCAACACAGAATGCACAGGTTCAATCCCTAATCCTGGAAGATCCCACATGCCCTGGAGCAACTAAGCCCTGGGCCACAACTACTGACCTGTGCTCTAGAGCCCGGGGGCCACAATTACTGAGCCCATGTGCTGCAACTAATGAAGCCTGTGTGCCCTAGAACCCATGCTCTGCAACAAGAGATGCCACTGCAATGAGAAGCGTGTGCACCCCAACTAGAGAAGAGTCCCTGCTCAGTTCAGTTGCTCAGTCGTATCCGACTGTGCATCCCCATGGACTGCACGACAGGCCTCCCTGTCCATCACCAATTCCTGGAGTTCACTCAAACTCATGTCCGTTGAGTTGGTGATGCCATCCAACCATCTCATCCTCTGTCGTTCCCTTCTTCTCCGGCTTTCAATACTTCCCAGCATCAAGGTCTTTTCAAATGAGTCAGTTCTTTGCATCAGGTAGCCCCCCGCTAGCTGCAGCTAGAGAAAAGACCTTCCAGCAATGAAGACCCAACACAGCCAAAAATAAAGAAACAAAAAAAGAGCCAACTATAGAAAGACAACTTTCACCAAAAAAGATATACAAATGGCCAGTAAGTATATGGGAAAATACTCAAGTCAACATCTTTAGCTTACGTATTAAAAAACCACAATGAGATACCACTTCACACCTACTAGAATGGCTATAAATAAAAAGACAACATCAAGTGTAAACAGGATTGGAGAAATTAGGACTCTCAAATATTGATAGCGGGAAAGTAAAATGATGAGGCTGCTATGGAAAACTGTTTGGCAGCTCCTCAAAAAGTTAAATAGTTCATGCTTGCTAAGTCACATCCCATACAACCCAGTAATTCCACTTCTAGGTATCAAATCCAAGAGAACCAAAAACATTCACACAGGGCTTCCCTGCTGGTCCGGAAGTTAAGAATCCGTCTGCCAATGCACAGCACACAGGCTCGATCCCTGGTCCAGAAGATCCCACATTCCTTGGAGCAACTAAGCCTGGCACCACACAACTGAGGCTGTGCACCTAGAGACCATGCTCCAAGAGAGGAGCCACCACAGGCGCTGCAACTAGAGAAAGCCCATGTATGGCAGCGAAGACCCCGCAGAGTCAAAAATAAATTTTGAAAAATTTTTCACAGAAAAAACTTCACACACGTTCACAGCAGCAATATTCATAATAGTCAAAAAGTGGAAACAAATGTCTACAAAATGACGAATGGATAAACAAAACGTGTTATATTCATACACTGGAATATTATTTGGCCAATGAACTATTAAGTTCTGAATGGAAGTACTACAACACGGATGAACTCTGAAAACATGCTAAAGCCAGACACAAAAGGCCAAATATTAATGGCTCCATTTACCATTTACATAAACTGTCCTTTTTCTAGGCAAATCCACAGTGACAGAAATGAGTTACTGCCAGGGGCTGGGGTTAAGGAGGAATGGGGAGTGCCTGCTAATGTTACAAGTGTCTTTAGGGGATGATGAAACATCCTAAAGCTGACTGTTGTGCTGGTTGCCAACTTTGTGAATATGATAAGAATCACTGAATAGACTCGAAAATGGTAAATTTATTGTTTGTGAATTCCCTCAATAAATTTTAAATCTCATCTTCTGGTTTTCTGGCCACATTATCTATTGAAATAGTAAAATCAAAACCCAATTGGGCTTCTGCCCTCTATTTCATTTCAGAGTTGGAAGTTGCCAACCTCTGCTTTGGTTAAACCTTCCTCTCCCCTCAAGACATCCCCAGGGCAGGGTATTCTTGGTGAGAGAGCTCTCAAAACTGGGCAATTTATTCTGAGGGCTCTCAGTATGGGCAATACTCAAGAAGCTCCTCATACACACTAAACTGGTACACCCATTTAAATTATAGATATAATACGCATAAGTTACATGATATATTTAGTTACTTAGAACTGTATTTTCAGTTTTTTCAACTGCACCGTGAAATCCCATAAAAGGCTCACGTCTCAAGTCTGCGCTCTAGCACTGCCCCAGTGCGCTGCTCACTGCTGGTGTCCCATGTGGTCCTTTGTTTCAGAGCCTGATGATACCCTACCCTGTTCTAAGTGTAGGGTTCATATTCCAGTTCCACCACTAACTTAGCTTTCTGACTCTGGACAAGTTGCTTAAACTGGGAGCTTCAGCTTACTCATTCATGAAACGAAGCTAGCAACACCTGCCAGTTACTATTATTTTAACAAACATAAAAATGCTTGCCATGCTCTGAACACACTATCTGGCACCCAGAATTGTGAGCCAAGTATTGTCTGCATATACTGTCCTTGTAACCATGCCTTGACTAATTGGTATTAATCAGCTTCCTTATCTGTAAAAATCCACATCAAAAGATCGCTGATAGAATAAAAGGGGAAAACTCGTTAGCACAGAGCAAAGTGCTCAAAAAAAAAAAAAAAGTTCCTTCCCCCACCCTCCCGATCTCTCCGGCTAAGACAATTTCTTTACCATCATCCTACAGCCTCAATGTGCTCCCAGCTGAAACACATAAATATCGCTGAGCAGCTTCCAGACACATCTGTGGACAAACAAGGGATGAACGTCCCCGACAAGGCCAACCACGTCAGGGAGGCTTTTTTTTCCCCCTCGTCAAGAAAACGAAAAGGTGGACGAGAAATATATGCGTGAAAAGCCTCCCCTCCGAGATCCCCCTTTTCCTGGGACGGCCGGGTCCCCGCACAAAGCCGCGTTCACCACAGGCAAACACCTTCCCTTCTCTCACCCCACCCAGTCAGCCAGCCGGGAGGTGGGTGAAGGTCGGCGACCCGAGGTCGGGGTGGGCGTGGGGCTCAAGGCCCAAGACCCGGCTCGCGGAGGGGGGCTGGGGGTGATGCGGCCTGGACCACCTCAGGGGAGCCTGGCGCCGGGATTCTGTGGGTCGAGGGCGGGGGGTCGGGCCTCACCTTCGCCCGCTTGCGCCGGCTGGTCCGTCGCCCCTCCGGTGTCTCTGCGATTCCCGTTTCCATGGGGGTCGCAGACCCAGGGACGGCGGTAGGCCCGGCTTGAGGCCCGGCTGACCCCGGCGGCTCGGCCAGGCCGCCGGGGGGCGAGGCCCGCGGGGGCTCCTTCTTGCGGGGAGTGCGCTCGCCAGCCGCCCCCGGCCCCGCCTCGCCAGGGCCGGACAGGCCCGCGGGCGGTGCGGCCACCTCAGAGCCGTTCTCCGCGCCACCCGCTACCCCGGCACCGGCCTCCGACCCGGCAGCCGCCGCCGCCGCTGCCGCCGCTGCCGCTGCCGCCTTCTTCCCAGACAACATGTCGGGCCGCCTGGCCGCTGACGGCCGTAGGGGCCGCCCGGTCTGTCGGTCCGTGGGTCCGAAGCCGCCTAGCCTCACTTCACACGGTCCGCGCGCTGCCAACCGCCGCCGCGTACCACGCGCTATGCGCGCTCCCGCCGCGCCCGGACAATAAGGCCGCGGACGCCCCCGGCCCCGCCCTCCCCGCTGCCATAGAGTGCCGTCCTCGAGGCTAGAGCGGCGCCACGGCAAATTGTGCGAAGCTTTCCTAGAGCGTCTCCTTAGCTTTCGGGATCTGTCCCGGGACGGGTCTCATTCTAGGGCTTCTGGGCCAGACCGTACATCCGAGGGCGACCATTTCCTCCAGAGACTTGGCATGTGTTTATAAATTCATTCGTTCATTTACTAATTCATTAGTTCAACTAGTATTAATATGCTTACTACGTGACAATAGTTTAATTATGAAGTTCTTGCTTTCAAAGAGTTTACAGTCTAGTGAGGGGAAGACACTGAAATGTAGCTGGTAGATCATCTTATTTACTAGTCATAATTGTCCTGCTTGGATGGACTGGCAAAATCTTGGAGAGCAAATGAATTTCATGGTAATAAAATGGACAAAGGATAGGAAATCCACAATGAGTCCAAATGGAATTGTCATTTCTTACTGGACTTTGTACATTCTCTTTCTTCTATGTGGAGCCCCCACACACACACTTGCACTTTCGCCCTTGCACCTCCTCACACTCCTATGCTCCCCATCCCCATTGCACAGGACAGCTTTCTACTCCAGGTTAATTCTAATGTCGGCCCAGATTGTTAGTCAGTCAGTTCAGTCGCTCAGTCGTGTCCAACTCTGTGACCCCATGAACTGCAGCACGCCAGGCCTCCCTGTCCATCACCAACTCCAGAAGCTTGTTCAAACTCATGTCCATTGGGTCGGTGGTGCTATCCAACCATCTCATCCTCTGTCATCCCCTTCTCCTCCTGCCTTCAATCTTTCCCAGCACCAGGGTCTTTTCCAATGAGTCAATTCTTCACATCAGGTGGCCAAAGTATTGGAGCTTCAGCATCAGTCCTTCCAATGAATATTCAGGACTGATTTCTTTTAGGATGGACTAGTTGGGTCTCCTTGCAGTCCAAGAGACTCTCATGAGTCTTCTCCAAAACCATAGTTCAAAAGCATCAGTTCTTTGCCACTCAACTGTTTTTGTGGTCCAACTCTCACATCCATACATGACTACTGGAAAAACCATAGCTTTGACTATATGGACCTTTATTGGTAAAGTAATGTTTCTGCTTTTTAATATGCTGTCTGGTGGAGGTGGTGTATTCTTTTAATTCTTCCAGGAATACTTCATTGACCTAACAATGAAACAGGCCTTGTGTTCTTTAAGCTTATTTCCATCAGGACACAAAGTTATCGTTGCTTTCCTTATAAGTTTGTGTCTTCAAAGTATAATTTAAAAAAAAAAATGATTCCATTTGCACGATGTTCAAGAACTAGTCCAACTGACCTCTAGTGATAGAATCTAATCAGTGGTTGCCTGAGATGAGGGTGAGGTTTGACTTCAAAAGAGCTATAAAGAACTTGCTGGCAGTGATGGAAATGGTTTATATCTTGACTGGAGTGTGTATGCATGAGTCAAAACTCATTGAACTATACATGAAAATAGGTATATTTTATTTTATGTTGATGGTTAAAGAAGTTGATTTTTTTTTTACTAAGTACATAGTAAAAAATCAAGTTCAGGGAAACTAAAGCTATGCCAGAAAGAAAATCATAGTACAGCATGTAGTTCAGCTATGAGCGACAAATGTCCAAAATAACATGAACAATGGACATTATTTTAACCAAAGGGATAGAATTATATTGAGAGAATGGAGAAAAGAGAAAGTTTATGGAGGAGAGGGGTGAGAGAGGTTATAGAAGAGTCAGAATGGGGATGGATGGATGAGGTTCTACATCAAAGCTAAATTCCCATCTTCCATCATAAAATGATAGTATATAATGTTGAAACCGAGTAAGACCCTATGGTACTTGTCCTCCCTGTCCTCTACCTGCCTTTTGTCTGTGGAAAATCTTTAGTCAAAGAACAAGTTTAATCAGAGAAGTGAGAAAATCCAGAAACAAAGGAAAACGGTCAAAAGAGACCAAATAACAATAGTTTTAGTCATTAAGCAAAGTCAAGTACCTTCCCAAAGGCTAGAGATAATACTCTGAGCTATATCCCGTGAGCTGTCTTAAAGATTCTGAAACTCCCACTCGGTGGAAGAAGTTAACTACATAATGACCAGATTATAACCATGACATCAGTTGCCACAGTTCTGAGAACTGGCCTCAAGGAAATGGGAACAAAACAACCACTGAACTGAAGACTGATTGTACTTAAAACAATGAAGATGAAACTGGTCACATCACCCATGACCAGTTTCAAGATGACTGTCGGAGATGACTGTGCTATTTCTACAAGTAACTTCCCCAACTCAGACTGGCGTCGACACCCCCCATTTCCCCCTTGGCAGCAGCATCCAAAAACTTTCCTTTCCAGCCTGGCCTCTTTAAAGGCTTTGAGTGGCAAGCAGTCTAACCCCCACTATCATTTATAATGTCAAAACTGAGAAATTCTGAAAGAACAGAATAAGCATACTATTGAGATGTCTTGTTGTTTTTCAGCTGCTCAGTCATGTTCGACTCTTTGCGACCCCATGGACTGCAGCACGCCAGGCTTCCCTGTCCTTCACCATCTCCTGGAGCTTGCTCAAACTCATGTCCATTGAGTCGGTGATGCCGTCCAACCATCTCATTCTCTGTCGTCCCCTTCTCCTCCTGCTGTCTTTTCCAATGAGTTGGCTCTTTCACATCAGGTGGCCAAAGTTACTGAAGCTTCAGCTTCAGCATCAGTCCTTCCAATGAATATTCTGGTTTGATTTCTTTTAGGATTAATTGGTTTGATCTCTTTGAAGTCCAAGGGACTCTCAAGAGTCTTCTCCAACACTACTGTTCAAAACCATCAGTTCTTCAATGCTCAGCCTTCTTTATAGTCCAACTCTCTTCCCAGGTGGTACCAGTGGTAAGCAAGCCACCTGCCAGTGCAGGAGACCTAAGAGACTCGGGTGTGATCCTTGGGTGGGGAAGAGCCCCTGGACAAGGAAATGGCAACCCACTCCAGTACTCTTGTCTGGAGAATCCCATGGACAGAGGAGCCTATAGGGTCCCAAAGGGTCAGACCCGACTAAAGCAGCTTAGCACACACCCACACACACATACTCACATCCATACATGACTACTGGAAAAACCATAGGTTTGACTAGATGGACCTTTGTCTCCAAAGTAATGTCTCTGCTTTTTAACATGCTGTCTAGCTTTGTCATAGCTTTTCTTCCCAAGAGCAAGGGTCTTTTAATTTCATGGCCGCAGTCGCTGTCCACAGTGATTTTGGAGCCCAAGGAAATAAAGTCTGTCACTGTTTCCCCATTTATTTGCTTTCTCTGCTTTTCAATATGCTGTCTAGGTTTGTCATAGCTTTTCTTCCAAGGAGCAATTGTCTTCTAATTTCATGGGTCCAGTCACCATCCATACTGCTTTTGGAGCCCAAGGAAATAAAGTCTGTCACTGTTTCCCCATTTATTTGCTTTGAAATGATGGGACCAGATGCCATGATCTTAGTTTTCTGAATGTTGAGTTTTAAGCCAGCTTTTTCACTCTCCTCTTTCACTTTCATCAAGAGGCTCTTTAGTTCTTCACTTTCTGCTATAAGGGTGGTACCATCTGCATATCTGAGGTTACTGATCTTTCCCCCCTAGAATCTTGATTCCAGCTTGTGATTCATCCAGCCCAGCATCTCTCATGATATACTCTGCATATGTGACCCACTCCAGTACTCTTGCCTGGAAAATCCCATGGGCAGAGGAGCCTGGTAGGCTGCAGTCCATGGGATCGCTAAGAATCAGACACGACTGAACAACTTCACTTTCACTCTTCACTTTCATGCATTGGAGAAGAACATGACAACCCACTCTAGTGTTCTTGCCTAGAGAATCCCAGGGACGGAGGAGCCTGATGGGCTGCCGTCTATGGGGTCGCACAGAGTCAGACACGACTGAAGCGACTTAGCAGCAGCAGCAACTCTGCATATAAGTTACTATTTTGATAAGGTATAAAGTGAAGTCGCACAGTCGTGTCTGACTCTTTGCGACCCCACTGACTGTAGCCTACCAGGCTCTTCCATCCATGGGATTTTCCAGGCAAGAGTACTGGAGTGGGTTGCCATTTCCTTCTCCAGGGGATCTTCCCTACCCAGGGATTGAACTCAGGTCTCCCGCATTGTAGACAGATGCTTTACCGTCTGAGCCACCAGGGAAGTCTACTATTTAGATATATCAAGATAAATACTGCAAGAAACAGCTAAAAGAACTGGAGTTCGTTGTTTGAGTTGTGGAATGTGAGGATGGGAAGGAGTGAAATAGGAGATGGAAACTTGTTTGTTTTAAACCCTATAGTTTTATCTGACTAGCTTGCAAGTTTAGTAACTTAGTACCTATAAACATTTATTTTTTTGGCCAGGCCAAGCGGCTTATAGAGATCTTAGTTTCTCCACCAGGGATCAAACCTATGCCCCCTGCAGTGGAAGCACAGAGCCCTAATCACTGGACCACTAGGGAATCGCAGTCATTTGATAAAATTTAAAATAGATTTTGCTGAAGGATCCACTTGCAGTACAGGAGACCTGGGTTTGATCCCTGGGTGGGGAAGATTCCCTTGGGGAAGGGAATGACAACCCTCTTCAGTATTCTTGCCTGGAGAATTCCATGGACAGAGGAACCTGGAAGATTACAGTCCATGGGGTTGCAGAGTCAGACACAACTGACTGACTAACACACATACAAAATTAGATTTTAAAATATGCATATCCTTGGACCCAGCAACTCTACTCTACAAAAAACATTCTAGGAAAACGTTTAAGCATGTGTACAAAGATTTAACTTCAGTTTGTTTATTGCAGGTTCCTATAGGCCCAACAAGTGGCAACTAACTGAATATACTATTAGAATAATACAGTCATTAAAATTTACATTCGAACATAAAGAACTCTCATACAGAATAGTGAATATATGTCAAAGATGTATTTAACCAATTCTTGAGAGCACCAGCAGGTTGATAAAGCTGGATCAAAGGAAAATATAAGAAAATGATAAACAGTCACCGGTCATTAGAACACAGAATGCTGGAATAAGACTGTAAAGTTTAATAAGAAAAAAAAAAAAGTCCTATAAGCCTGTAAAACTGTAAACATTGAGGTTACTTTTTCTATCAGAATTCATTTGCATCTATTTACCAAAAAAAAAAAATCATTTGGAAATTAGCCATTTTTTTCCAGAAATAAATAACTCATTTTGAAATTATAATTCATTTTAAATTAACTTTTAAAAATTGGAGTAAATTACACATAGCATAAAATCTACCATCTTAAGCGTTTTAAAGCGTACAGTTCACGAGTGCTAAGTGTGTTCACATGATCCTGCAAACAGTCTCAAGAACGCTTTTCATCTTATAAAAGTCTGGACCCATTCAACAACTCGTCATTCCCCTCTGTCTGCAACCCCTGCCAACCACCGAACTTCTACCTCTGTCTCCATAAATTTTTTTTAAAACCGTTTCTGGCCATGCTGTAAAAAAAAAAAGTCCTATAAGCCTGTAAAACTGTAAACATTGAGGTTACTTTTTCTATCAGAATTCATTTGCATCTATTTACCAAAAAAAAAAAAATCATTTGGAAATTAGCCATTTTTTTCCAGAAATAAATAACTCATTTTGAAATTATAATTCATTTTAAATTAACTTTTAAAAATTGGAGTAAATTACACATAGCATAAAATCTACCATCTTAAGCGTTTTAAAGCGTACAGTTCACGAGTGCTAAGTGTGTTCACATGATCCTGCAAACAGTCTCAAGAACGCTTTTCATCTTATAAAAGTCTGGACCCATTCAACAACTCGTCATTCCCCTCTGTCTGCAACCCCTGCCAACCACCGAACTTCTACCTCTGTCTCCATAAATTTTTTTTAAAACCGTTTCTGGCCATGCTGGGTCTTCGTTGCTGCTCACTGTCTTGCTCAAGGTTCAGAGAGCAGGAGCTGCTTCCTAGGTGCGCTGCATGGGCTTCTCATTGGGCGGCTTCTCTTGTGGAGGACAGGCTTAGGTGTGCAGCCTTCAGCAGCCGTGGCGCACGGGCTTAGCTTCCCTGCAACCGGCAGACTCTTCTCAGGCCAATGATCGAACCCTGCACTGGCAGGCAAATTCTTAACGACTGCCCCACCAGGAAAGTCCTATCTCTATAAATCTGATCACACTATTAAGCTCATAAGTGGAGTCAAATACCCCTTACCTTTTGCTGATTTCACTTAGTATAATGTTCTCAAAGTTCATCCATGTGGTAGCATGTGTCAGAATTTCCTTCCTTTTTATCTAATTCCACTGTAGTTATATACAACATTTTAAATTATTATATCATAAATAGGTTTTATTTATCCATTCATCTGTTGATGGATTAGGGGGTTGCTTCCACCTTTTAGCTATTATGAGTAATACTGGTATGAATGTAGGTATACAAGTATCTCTGCCAGACCCTGGTTTTGATTCTTTGGGATATATCCAAGTGAAATTGCTGAAGCAACTTTTTCATCTAACTTTAGAGAGTCAGGACCTTAATCAATCAATATTAAATCCAATAAAGCAGCAAGTGACAAACAAGTGGGCCAGTGGGACAATATCCTGGTATGACTGTGAACAAGCCTGCGGAAATCTTTTTGCCTCATTTCCAAGGTTTGGATAATTTTTCTTTGCGGTCTCGCTCTCTGTGAGGGGGGTGGGGAGGGGGCTCTGTGCTACTCACCACTTTATCCCCAGCAACTAGGAGGCCTGGAGTTACGGCTGAATGGCTGAGGTATCACAGAGGCCCCCATCACTTGGCTGGTGTGCGGATGTCATGAGATGATGCTTGTGAACGGCCTGTGAAAGTCTGGCGCATGTGGCTGCTTAAGACATAAGAGGAGTTAATATTATTGTTACGCGGCAGCTGGGGCTAGGGGCCGGTTATGACTCAGAGGGGAGCAGCCATGACTCCTGTCACGGAGGGCAACTGTCTTTGATGGGGGGACTGAGGCAGGACCTCAGGGCCTGGGTGCTCTCAAGCCATAATGCTGGGGGACCTCATGTCTCTTTTTTGGAGTCTCCATGGGATACTCGCTTCCTCAGGCACCATAGGAGCATTGATGGCTTGGCTGATCAGCTATAAGCCAGCCTTGTTTGGCTTTCTATTCCTTCTGCTGTTGCTTAGCAACGGCTGGTCAAGCATGAACTCAAACCTACTCCTCAAGAGCCCCAGCAGGTGAGCAAGAGGGACCTTAGCTTCCGCTGAGGGTGATGGGAGAGTCACAGCTAGATTGTGTGGTGGGGAGACAGGGAAGGTGTCGGGAGAATTGGGCAAGACAGAGAATACCGACCCTGGTCTAAGAGTCTTGCTGTGTAGCTCCCTCTGGGGTGATGGAGGACAAAGCATTTTCTTCATGAAGCTCCAGTTGCCTCGACTAAAAACTGGGGCTCATCCCAGACTCCCCTACTTCATGTTTAATGACAACAGGCTTTGACAACAGTAACAGCTACTTTATGTATTTTTAAATTATTTTTATTTTATTTGGCTGTACTGGGTTTTAGTTCCGGCACATGGGATCCTTAGTTGTGGCAAGCAATCTCTTAATTTCAGCATGTGGGATCTAGTTCCCTGACCAGGGATGGAACTTGGGCCCCCTGCATTGGAAGCAAGGAGTCTTAGCCACCAGACTACCAGGGAAGTCTCTAAGAACTACTTTAAAGGGGGGAAATTAAAATGGGTAAAGTTAAAAACATGTGTAACCTAGATACATCACTCAAACTGAATAACGAAGACAGCAGGAATATATCTAGATTATGACATCTTTTATAGAAAGTTAAAAAACATGCAAAACAATATCCTGCCTTGGGTATGGATGCCTGTGTCCAGTGAAAGTACATTAAGGCAAGGTTTCTCAACCTCTTCATGACGGACATTTGGGGCTGGATAATTCTCCGTGATGAGGGGACTGCCTTGCACAATGCTGGGATTTTGTCAGTATCCCTCTACCCACAAGGAGCCAACAGCACCCCTCGTCTCTTTTGTGGCAGCTAAAAAGCTCTCCAGACGTAGCCA
>SJYC01029534.1:0-43322 GCA_006408675.1 Madoqua kirkii | reverse complement strand
ACAACTTTTTTATAACGATTACAATGCTGCAGACCCCGTTAAAAGGGACAGAATTTTTAATATGGTTAAGAAAATGAAAGACAACGGCGTGCCGATTGACGGAATCGGAATGCAAGGGCATTACAACATTTATGGTCCGTCAATGAAAGATATTGAAGATGCAATAAAAAAATATTCTGAAATTGTAAAACACATTCAATTTACCGAACTTGATGTGAGGGCAAACGAAGAAATGGGCGGTCAGTTGCAATTTTCCAAGGGCGAAGATAATGTTATAAAACCTTATATCAAAACGCTTTCCGAAAATATGTATTATCATAAGGGACAGAATTTTTAATATGGTTAAGAAAATGAAAGACAACGGCGTGCCGATTGACGGAATCGGAATGCAAGGGCATTACAACATTTATGGTCCGTCAATGAAAGATATTGAAGATGCAATAAAAAAATATTCTGAAATTGTAAAACACATTCAATTTACCGAACTTGATGTGAGGGCAAACGAAGAAATGGGCGGTCAGTTGCAATTTTCCAAGGGCGAAGATAATGTTATAAAACCTTATATCAAAACGCTTTCCGAAAATATGTATTATCAACTTTTCAAAATTTTCCGCCGTCATAGCGACGTTATTGACGTTGTAACTTTTTGGAATGTCAGCGACCGTGATTCTTGGGTCGGAACAAACAATTATCCTTTGCTTTATGACAAAGATGTTAAACCCAAAAAATCGTACGAAATTGTTAAGAATTTTAATCCTGACCTTGACAATGTTGTTGTAAAAGAGGATTTTAAGCCGTCAGAATTGAATCAACCCAGTAAGGAATATCCGATGGTAAATTCACAGGGGTATGCCCGTTTTAGGGTTGAAGCACCTCAGGCTAAATCAGTTATCGTCAGTCTCGGTTTGGGCGGTAACGGTCAGACGGTTTTGCAAAAAGAAAAAGATGGATTTTGGTGCGGCACAACTGACGGTCCAATGGACGAGGGGTTTCATTATTATCACCTTACCATTGACGGCGGCATAGTAAACGACCCTGGTGCTAACAATTATTTCGGTTCTTGCCGTCAGGAAAGCGGAATAGAAATTCCCGCAAAAGACAGGGATTTTTATACAATGAAAAATTTATCTCACGGCAATGTTCAGCAAATTTGGTTTTATTCTCCAAGTACCGGACAAAACCGTCGTGCATTTGTTTATACTCCGCCGGAATATGGTAAGGACAAAAAGAAAAAATATCCCGTACTTTATCTTCAACACGGTTGGGGTGAGGACGAAACTGCGTGGTCCGAACAAGGTAAAGTTAATTTGATTATGGACAATCTTATTGCCGAAAACAAGGTTACGCCTTTTATAATCGTTATGACTTACGGTATGACAAATGATGTAAAATTCGGACAAATTCACACTTTTACAGCGAAGGAATTTGAACAAGTACTTGTAGACGAACTTGTTAGTTATATTGATAAAAATTTTCAAACCAAGGCCGACAAAAATAACCGTGCAATGGCGGGTTTATCAATGGGCGGACTTGAAACTAAGCTTATTACGATGCGCAGAAACGATATTTTCGGCTCTTTCGGTTTGTTGAGCGGCGGAACTTTTTATCCTGAGGATATTAAAGACAATCAAGTGAAATTGATTTTTGAGTCCTGCGGTTCAAAAGAGAATCCCGACAAAATTAATGAATCGGTTGAAAAACTTAAAAAAGCCGGTTTTAATGCTCACGGATATATTTCACAGGGAACGGCACACGAGTTTTTAACATGGCGGAGGAGTTTTTATCAAATGGCTCAACTGCTTTTTAAATGAATTCGTTAAAAGGTTGTCTTTTGTTGAGACAACCTTTTTTATTTTATCACCTATCTGTATCATCAAAATATCTCTATAAAACGCAACGAATTATGTTGCGTTTTGTAGAGATAAATTTATTTTTGCAAAAAAACAACTGCAATATTGCAATTTACGAAAAGACAACTAAAAATACAACAATTGTAAAAAAAAGTTCAATAGCAGTAATATCGGGCGGAATTGATTCTATTACAATGCTTTACGAGTTTAAGGATAAAATTGCACTTGCATTCGTTCAAAAACATTGTGTCTAAAACTTGGCAACAAATATATAAAGTGAACAATTATGACTATAACCAGATTATTAACGAAAAATTAGAACAGATGTTATGGATAGGGTAAAAATATTGATAACAGGGATTTCGGGGTTTATCGGTAGGAGCGTTGTCGAACAAATTTACGACGGAAAACTGCCGTACGAAATTTACGGCATTGACATTAAAACGCCTAATTTTAACGATGCTAAGTATCTGAAATTCATTAACTTTAAAAATTTGGACATTCGCGATGAAAACGAAGTAAAAAAATATTTTAAGAAAAATAGTTTCAACGGTATTGTTCACCTTGCCGCCGTGAGCCGCGTTGCCGATGCCGAAAAGGACAAAAAACGTTGCATTGAAACCAATTTTAAAGGTACTAAATTTATTGCCGAGGCTGTCAGCGGGTTAAAAAATTGTTGGATGATTTTCGGCAGCAGTCGTGAGGTTTACGGCGAACAAACCGTCTTGCCCATTGTTGAAACCGCTGAATTGTTGCCGCTCAACGTCTACGGTTTTTATAAGTTGGAGGCCGAACGGGCGGTGCAGAAGATGGTTAAAAGGCATTGCATTTTACGTTTTTCCAACGTCTACGGCAACGCCTACGACATTCCCGCCCGCGTGATACCGTCATTTGTAAGTACGGCTTTGCATGGCGGCGAAATCTCCCTCGAAGGCGGCGGACAAATCATCGATTTCACCCATATCGACGATACCGTAAAGGCGATAATAAAATGTATGCAAAAACTTGATAATCAAGATTTTAATAACGAAATTATCCATATTTCGCCCGGCATTGAAAACAAGATAACCGATGTGATTGAAATTCTGCGCGAACAAGTCTGAATTTTTCCGTCAAGAAAAATCCGCCACGCAGTTACGATGTTCAGCGATTTGTCGGAAATCCTGCGCATTTAGCAGAAGTGCTTGGTTTAAAGCAATTTACAGACCTACGGACAGGCATAAAAAAATTGTTGGAAATTTATCGAAACTCCTCCCGCTGATTGATTTGAAACAGAAAAGCAAAAAAGGTGCAACTTATCAAAATTGCACCTTTTTGTATTAAATCAGCCTGCGGCTGTTATTTTACTTCTTCGTAATCAACATCGGTAACGTTGTCGCCGTTGTTTGAAGACGAATTGTTAGTTGCGTTGTTGGTGTTCTGACCGGCGTTAGGCTGAGGACCTTGTTGAGTCTGACCTGCACCGGCGTTGTACATTTCCTGACTTGCCGCTTGGAAAACCGTGTTAAGTTTTGCCGAGGCTGCGTCAATAGCTGGAATGTCCTGACGTTTGTGAGCCTCTTTCAACTCGTTGAGAGCCTGTTCAATCGGGGCTTTTTTCTCTGCTGGAATTTTGTCGCCGTATTCTTTCAACGCTTTTTCCGTCTGGAAAATCAACGAATCTGCCTGATTGATTTTGTCGATTTTTTCTTTTTCGGCTTTGTCGGCGGCTTCGTTGGCCTTTGCCTCGTTTTTCATTCTTTCTATTTCGTCCTGAGATAAGCCCGAAGATGCCTCAATTCTGATGTTCTGACTCTTGCCCGTTGCTTTGTCTTTTGCCGAAACATTGAGAATACCATTAGCATCGATGTCGAAAGTTACTTCGATTTGAGGAACGTTTCTCGGTGCGGGCGGCAAACCGTCCAAATGGAATTTTCCTAACGTCTTGTTGTCCTTTGCCATAGAACGTTCGCCCTGCAAAACGTGAATTTCAACTGACGGCTGATTATCAACTGCCGTGGTGAAAGTTTCAGTCTTTTTACACGGAATCGTAGTGTTAGCCTCAATTAACTTTGTCATAACTCCGCCCATAGTTTCAATACCGAGCGACAACGGCGTAACATCCAATAATACAACGTCTTTAACATCACCCGTTAAGACACCGCCCTGAATTGATGCGCCCACAGCAACAACTTCGTCAGGATTAACGCCTTTTGAGGGTTTTTTACCGAAAAATTGTTCTACCTCAGCCTGAACAGCCGGAATACGGCTTGAACCTCCCACAAGGATAACTTCGTTAATTTCAGAAGGTTGCATTCCCGCATCGGAAAGAGCCTGACGGCAAGGAGCGATGCAAGCCTTAATCAAATGGTCGCAAAGTTGCTCAAATTTAGCACGGGTTAAAGTTAAAACCAAGTGTTTCGGAACACCGTCAACAGGCATAATGTAAGGCAAGTTGATTTCGGTTGAAGACGAAGACGAAAGTTCGATTTTTGCTTTTTCGGCAGCCTCTTTCAAACGTTGAAGAGCCATTGCATCTTTTCTTAAATCTACTCCGTTTTCTTTTTGGAATTCGTCAGCCATCCAGTTGATGATTTCTTGGTCGAAATCGTCGCCGCCTAAGTGGGTGTCGCCGTTGGTGGATTTTACCTCGAAAATACCGTCTCCGAGTTCGAGGATTGAAATATCAAACGTTCCGCCGCCTAAGTCGAAAACGGCGATTTTCATATCTTTTCCGCCTTTGTCAAGACCGTAAGCCAAAGCAGCGGCGGTAGGTTCGTTAACGATTCTTCTTACTTTTAAGCCAGCAATTTCGCCCGCCTCTTTTGTTGCTTGACGTTGCGAATCGGAGAAATAAGCCGGAACGGTAATTACCGCTTCCGTAACCCTTGACCGAGATAATCTTCGGCGGTTTTTTTCATTTTCTGTAAAACCATTGCCGAAATTTCCTGCGGGGTGTATTGACGGTCGTTAATTTGTACCCTCGGCGTGTTGTTGTCGCCTCTAACTACTTTGTAAGGCACTCTTTCTACTTCTTTTGTAACTTGGTCGAAAGTTTCACCCATAAACCTTTTAATAGAATAAACGGTGTTGTGGGGGTTTGTGATGGCCTGACGTTTAGCGGGGTCTCCGACTTTTCTTTCGCCGTTATCCAGAAAAGCGACGATTGAAGGGGTAGTTCTTTTACCTTCGGAGTTAGCGATTACAACGGGTTCGTTGCCTTCCATAACGGAAACGCACGAGTTAGTGGTTCCCAAATCTATACCAATTATTTTTGACATAACTTTTAAAGTTTTAAATTATTTTCTAAAAATGTTTACGCCCGAAATTTTGCAATCATTGTGCCGCTTTTTTCGATTTTTTCTGTTAATTATCACATAACTAATTGATACTTAATGATTTAATTTTTAAATATGACTTGTCATATTTTTCTGACACTGACGTTTTGTCAGGAGTAAAGATGATTTTGTCAGTTTTTAATGTATGACAAAATGGCAGTAATGACATTTTGTCAGAAGATTTTGCCGTTCCCAATACCATTTTTGTTTTATTTGGCTTGACAATAAAAAAAGTCTGCCCGTTTTTTGGGGCAGACTTTTTTATTATCTGTGATGTGAAGAATTATTGTTTCTTGAACTATTGCTACTGCTTGAACTGCTATTGCCGTTAGAACTTCTTTGGGAAGGAGAGGAATAACTTTTGGAAGTTTGTTGCCTGTTTTGTCCCGAAGAAGAACGGTAACTGTTGTTACTATTGGTTTGAGTTCTTTGTGGTGAAGAATGATACGACGAAGAACGCTGTTGAGGCGGATTTTGACGATGCTGTTGTTGATGATAGTTGTTGCGGTTGTCGTAATAGTGGTGTTGAGCAGGTTGTTCGTAGTGATGATGGTGATGATGTACAACCGGCGCGCATAATGCGGACGGTAATAATTATGGTAGTAATTATGACGATAATAATTATGGTGATAGTACGGACGGTTGTAATAGTGAGGATAATAAACCTCTCTGGGCGGATAATAAAATCTATCTCTCCAACCGTAATATCCCCAATGCGTATAAACTTTTGCGGGGTAAGAATGCCAATAAAACGGTGATGTTACCGCAGCCGTTACTATTGCGGCGGTGGCTGCAGCGGCAAAAATTCCGTCGAAATAAACCGCTGTTTTTACCACGGGACGATGAAACCGTTTTATTCTGACTTCGTAACTATCGTAAATTCCATCGTCGTAATAAACTTCTTCGTCGTTGTAATATTCATAATCTTGTGCGGAGATTTTTCCGTTGGAAAAGATTATGAAAGCCGTTAATAAAAGCAATATTTTTTTCATATCAGTCTAATTTAAAATGTTTTCTTCAATAGAAGTTTTGTCGGAAAGAAAATGAATTTTTTTAATGCTAAAAAAATTTAATTTTCAAACAATTTTAAATCCACAAATTCTCCTAAAACTTTATGACCGTCTTTATTTGGGTGAAGATAATCGTTGTCGTGGAGTTTTTCGTCCATTTGGTCGGGATTTTCTTCGGAACAAATTGCCGTTTCAAAGTCTATTACGCCGTCGTAAACGCCCGAAGTGCGAATCCAATTATTAATTTCTAATCTACATTTTTCTCTTTCATCGGCTTTGTCGTCCATGTAAAAACATTTTTTGAATGGAAGAATTGTTGCTCCGTAAACTTTCAAGCCTTTTTCTCTTGCTTGTTGAGCCATTTTTGTAAAGGCGGATTTTAAATCTTCTGCCGTTTGAGTGAGGTTTTGAGAAGTTCCTATGTCATTAACTCCTTCAAAAATTATAACATATTTTACTCCTTCCTGATTCAAAACATCTCTTTCGAAACGGTTTTTTGCGCAAGGTCCTAATCCGCCTGAAACAACGCAGTTGCCGCCGATACCGAGGTTTAAAACACCGATTTTTCCCGTTTTGGAATTTTTTCTTAATTGTTCGGCAAAAACGTCAGTCCAACGGTTTTGAGCGTTTGTCGTAGAGCCTCTGCCGTCAGTTATGGAATTTCCGATAATTGCAACGGCTGAATAATCTTCTTGCGTTAAAACCTCTAAGCGTTCAATTGTGTACCAATGGTCGGTTGTAACGGCGTTAGAAAAATCTTTTGAAAGAGTTGCATCACCTTTTAATATATACGATGTTGTTCTCGAACCCGGATGGCCGGTAAGTGTTGAAGGAACTTCTCCGTAATGAATTGTAACTGCAAGTCTGCTTCCGGCATCGGCTTTGAACGCAAAAACGTCGGAATAAACGGTTTTTCCCGAAGGAATTTCAACGGAATTTTCCGACGAAAATTTCAGTTGTGTAATCGTGGCGGAATCTACCGAAGAACCATCTAAGGCTTTTGCAATGTTGATTGACGAAATTTGCAAAGATTTTTCGCCGTACTGGTTGGAAAGTCTTAATCTTAAACTATCGCCGCCTAATGAGATTTTGAAAATCTGACGGATAGAATTGTTTTCCAAACCCGGTTCGGGCGGCATATTGCCTTCTTCGGTTATTTGGACGGCCGTAGCCCAAGAACCTGTCCAGTGTTTCATATTGTTTTTAATGGTGGTTTGACACGCAGTTAAAACTGTTGTTGCCGTCAAAAAAGATAATAATAACTTTTTCATAATTTTAACAAAAAACTTTTCGCAAAAAAATATAAAATATGCTAACTTTGCAAATAAAATTTATGAAAATTTTAATCGCAACAGATAAATTTAAAGGCACTTTTTCTTCAAAAGAAATAGGTGAAATTATTGCCGAAAGGTTTTCTCAAAGCGGACATAAGATGGAAGTTTTAGCGGTTTCCGACGGAGGAAACGGTTTTTTGGATTCGCTCAGGGGAAAAGAAAATTTTTCGCGTTGGAAATTTTTGAGTTACGGCGCAAACAATCAAAGGCGTGTACAAAGTTGTTATCTTTACGACATTTATTCTTCAACTGCGCTTTTGGAGGCAGCCTCAACACTTTCTCTTGAAAAAAACGGGAAACAAAACATTTTAAAACTTTCTTCTTACGGTTTAGGATACGACATTTTTCGGCTTTTGGAAGTTCGCAAGCCGAAAAAAATCGTTATCGGAGTGGGCGGCACTTGCACTGATGATTTGTTTTTAGGCGGGGCTTCGGCTTTGGGTTTTAAGTTTTCCGACAAGGACGGCAACGAAGTTGAACCGATTCCCGAAAACTTTTTGAAAATTGAAAAAATCATAAAACCCGAAAATTTTTCCCATTACAAAGATTTGGAAATTTTTGCTGCAACCGATGTTGAAAATCCGCTTTGCGGCTCAAACGGCGCAACAAAAGTTTTTTCTCCTCAAAAAGGCGCAACTCAGGAACAAATTGTTTTTCTTGAAAATGCTTTTTTGCATTTGACGGAAGTTATTAAAAAGAATTTACAAGTTGATTTAACATCTCTGAGCGGAGCGGGAGCAGGCGGCGGAATAGGCGGCGGACTTGTTGCGTTTTTGGGCGCAAAAATTATCAGCGGTTCGGATTATGTTTTAGACAAAGTGGGTTTTGACAAAAAAGCCGTCGAAGTTGATTCTGTAATAACGGGTGAAGGAAAATTTGATTTTCAATCGTTAAACGGCAAAATAACGGGCAAAATAATTTCCCGTTGCAAAAAATTAGGCGTTAAAACAGCCGTAATTTGCGGTAGGAGCGAAATTGAGGGCGAAAATATTTTTCCGCTTTTCGGTTTAAACGAACAAATTTCAGATTTAAAAAATGCGACAAAGGAAAGAATTTCTTTCCAAAAACTTAATAATTTGTTTGTTTGAATAAAAGTAAAAAACTATCTTTGCAACAAAAATTTTATTTTTTATGACGGATAATACACTCGGCAGCACCGAACTTTCGGAAATAATCGTTGCCGGAATGAAAGAGAAAAAAGGCTCAAAAATAGTTAAACTCGATTTAAAAAACCTCGATTCTACGGTTTGTGATTTTTTCGTGCTGTGTCAGGCTGACAATCCGCGACAAGTTCTTGCCATTGCCGACGGTGTGGAAGATTTTGTTTTTGAAAACGCAGGTCAATGGCCCAAACACGTTGAAGGTAAAGAAAACGCCGAATGGGTGTTACCGATTACATCGATGTGGTTGTACATATATTTTTGGACGAAAAAAGAGAATTTTACAAACTCGAAAAACTTTGGGCAGACGCTCAAAGAACCGATTATGACGAGGAATTATAAAAGACGTTAATAAAAGAGAATGAACTCAAACACTTTCAAAACCCCGAACAACAATCCGAAAAACAATACCGTTTTTTGGATTTTCGGTATTGTACTTTTGTTAATAGGAATCGTGCAATTTACTGATTTTAAGGGAAATCCGAGAACAATCTATTGGGACGACCTTAAAAGCATGATTGCCGACAAAGACATTTTAAGAATTGTTGTCGTAAATAAAGACAAGGCGTTAATCACTTTAAAAGAAGACCGTTACGCCTCCGACAAATACTCTTACCTCAGACAGGAAAAAATCCCTGCAAAAGGTCCGCATTTTACTCACGCCATTTCTTCGCCCGAAAGTTTTCAGGCAAGACTTTTGGAGGCACAAAAGGACGTTCCCGAGTCGGAAAGATTGCTTTTTGATTCGGAAACCAAAGTTGATTATATGACGGAGGTTTTGGGATGGGTTTTGCCGCTTGTGATTTTTTTCGGAATTTGGATTTTTATGTTTCGACGAATGGGCGGTTCGGGCGGAATTTTCAACGTAGGAAAATCAAAAGCAAAGGTTTTTGACAAAGATGCCAACAAAATAAAAGTCAATTTCAGTTTTGTTGCTGGTTTAAAAGAGGCTAAACAGGAAGTTACCGAAATTGTTGATTTTCTTAAAAACCCCGAAAAATACACCAAACTCGGCGGAAAAATTCCCAAAGGCGCACTTTTAGTCGGACCTCCGGGTACGGGCAAAACCCTTTTGGCTAAGGCAGTTGCGGGCGAGGCTGACGTTCCGTTTTTCTCAATGTCGGGTTCGGATTTTGTGGAAATGTTCGTCGGTGTGGGAGCCTCAAGAGTTCGCGACCTTTTTAACCAAGCAAAACAAAAAGCACCTTGCATTATTTTTATTGACGAAATTGATGCAATCGGAAGGGCAAGAGGCAAAAGTGCCGGTTTTTCGTCAAACGACGAAAGGGAAAATACTCTTAATCAGTTACTTACCGAAATGGACGGCTTTGAAACCAACACGGGAATCATTATGATTGCCGCAACAAACAGAGCCGAAATTCTTGACCCCGCTTTAATGCGCGCCGGAAGGTTCGACCGTCAAATTATGATTGACCTTCCCGATTTGAACGAAAGAAGCGAAATTTTCAACGTTCATTTAAAACCGTTGAAAGTGGATGCCAATATGGATTTGAACTTTTTAGCAAAACAAACGCCCGGTTTTTCGGGTGCTGACATTGCTAACGTCTGCAACGAGGCGGCTCTGATTGCTGCCCGTCACGGAAAAGAAACCGTTGAAAAACAGGATTTTCTCGATGCAATCGACAGAATAATAGGCGGTTTGGAAAAGAAAACCAAAATCATAACCGAAAACGAAAAGCGCACAATCGCTTATCACGAGGCAGGACATGCAACGGTGTCGTGGTTGTTGGAAAACGCTCATCCGCTGATAAAAGTAACGATTGTTCCGCGCGGCAAAGCCCTCGGTGCGGCATGGTATTTGCCCGAAGAACGTCAAATAACGACCAAGGAACAAATGTTGGACGAAATGTGTTCTCTTGTCGGCGGGCGTGCAAGTGAAGAAATTAATTTCGGAAAAATCTCGACAGGTGCGTTAAACGACCTCGAAAGGGTTACAAAATACGCTTATTCGATGGTTTCGTTTTACGGAATGAGCGAAAAAGTGGGAAACGTAAGTTTTTACAGTTCTACCGACGATTACACTTTTCAGAAACCGTACAGCGAAAAAACCGCCGAAATGATTGATTCTGAGGCAAAAGCGTTAATTGATTTTTGTTACGAAAAAGCCAAAAACATACTTTCGGAAAACAAAGAAAAGGTATCTCAACTTGCCGAATTGCTTTTGGAGCGCGAAGTAATTTTTACCGAAGATGTCGAAATATTTTCGGTAAACGTAAATTCGCTTCCAAAGAGTTAGAAGAGGCTTTGTACGCAACGCGGATTCAGACTCCGCCGCCGCACAAAGAGTTGGAACCCGTTGAAAATAAAGAAGATAAAGAAAATTCTTAATAAGATATGGATTGGGTAAAAATATATTCGTTTGATTCGCAGTATCAGGCGGAACTAACGAAAGGACTTTTGGAACAAAACGACGTTAAGTCGGTGGTTATCAATGCAAAAGACAGTCTGTTTTTAATCGGCGAATACGAACTTTACGTTCAAAGTCAGGACGAAAAAAAAGCGGCTGCAATAGTGGACGAATACAAAGGATTGACCAAAATCGACTCTTTTATAATGAGAGGTCCGATTGAAAGATTAAAAGACGTTTTGGAAGATGCAGGCATTGTGTCAGTTATTAAAACGTCGAAAAATCCCCGCTATGTGCTTGATAATTACGAACTTTACGTTAATAACGAGGACGTTCAGGCGGTGTTGCCCTTTCTGACGGGAGAAAAGTTGGAAGGCTGGCAACTGATAAAAACGTGTTTCAGAACACGTCAGGCGCGGTTTAGAGTTGAAATTTTAAACAGCGTTCAGATTCCGTCAATCGTTATTAAAAAGCGCGACGTAAATTTTATGAAACAAGAAATCAACATTTACGTCAAAGACGAAAACGCCGAAAGCGCAAGAAAAACGTTGCAGAATTTAAACGGTTGGACTCAAATTCAAGAGTATGATGACGTTAATACAGCCGAAATCAGCGAAACTCAACTCGGAAAAACAGGTATCCGTTCGATTATAGAAAAAAAGGGTTCAAAATACACTCTTTGGGTGGAAAACGAGGAAAAAGAAATTTCCGAGGAATTACTTAACTCGTTGAAACCGTGGAAGTTACTTTGTTCTTATACGGATTCTATTGAGGCCGATTATGCTGTTGCTCTGTTGGAAAATTCGGGAATAGAGGCCGTTACGGTGGCAAGAACTGATTTGAATCTTATGGTGGACATCGACCTCTATGTTGAGGAATTTAAACTTGACGATGCCGCTCAAATTCTTAAAAACGTTTCTGTAATAGAAGATGAGTAAACTTTTGCCGAGAATTATTACGGGTGCGGTGTTTTGGTGCTTGTAATTGTTTCAGTATCAATAAGTCCGTGGGTTTTTGCTCTGTTGTTCGGATTCTTTACCGTTATAGGAATAAACGAGTTTTACAACATGAGCCGAATGCTCACTTTTACACCGCAAAAAGTAACGGGAATTTGTATCGGTTTTTTAACATTTATCCTGCTTTTCTTGCTGTCAATGAAAGTGTTACCGACTAAAATGCTTTACGTTTTGCCGGTAATAATGTTGTCGATTCCGATAATAGAACTTTTCAGACAGAAACCGACTCCGACTTCCGATTGGGCTCAGACTTTGTTTGCGCCGATGTATATTGCCTTGCCGTTCGGAATTTTGAGTAATATGCTCTTTCTGCCTGAAACTCACGAGTTTTCGCCGAAAATAATTTTAAGTTTTTTTGCATTCGTTTGGATTTCCGACACGGGGGCTTTTTGCGTTGGCTCGCTATTTGGAAAACACAAATTAATCGAAAAAATTTCTCCGAAAAAAACCGTCGAAGGCCTTTTGGGCGGAATTCTTTTTACAGTCTTAACGGCAATTCCCGTTTGTAAAATAGTTGGAGTTTTTTCTCAATCTGAGTGGCTGATTATCAGCCTTTTAACAGTAATTTTTGCAACACTCGGCGACTTGGTAGAGTCGATGATAAAACGCAACACGGGCGTTAAAGATTCGGGAAAAATTCTTCCCGGACACGGCGGAATTTTGGACAGATTCGACAGCACATTTTTGGCAGTCCCGCCAGTTTGGTTGTACATTGTTTTAATAACGGAATAAAAATATGATTCACAAAGAAGGTTATATAACGATTTTGATAGTGGTTGCGGCGTTAATTTTGATTAACGTTTTGTACTATCATTTTTTCGGACAATTTAAATGGCCTGGCTACATTTTGCAGGCGGGAAGTATTTTTTTGTTGGTTTTGGTTTTGCAGTTTTTCAGAAATCCCGACAGAAAAATCGTTGAAAACGAATATGTTTTTCTTTCTCCGGCTGACGGCGAAGTCGTTGCAATAGAGGAAGTTGAAGAAAACGAATATTTTCACGACAAAAGGATTCAGGTTTCTGTTTTTATGTCAGTTTGGAACGTTCATTCAAACCGTTGGCCCGTATCGGGCGAGGTTTCGTACTTTAAATACCACGAAGGAAAATACCTTATCGCCTCTCACCCGAAATCCTCAAGCGAAAACGAACACACTTCAATCGTAGTAAAAGACAAAAACGGCGTTGAAATACTTTTCCGTCAGATTGCGGGTTTTGTAGCGCGCAGAATAGTTGCGCCGGTAAAAGTAGGCGATAAAACCAAACAAGGCGACCAATTCGGATTTATAAAATTCGGGTCGAGAGTTGATATGTTTTTTCCTCTTGGGACAAAAATACGTGTCAAAAACGGTGACAAAGTTTACGGAGGGTTAAACGTGATTGCTGATATGCCGAAGGGAGAATGAAAAAGAGTCTTTCATATTTTTTGACTTTTGCGTTCAATATTTTGTGCGTTTATGCGGTTTATCAAATTTGCAGAATTGAATATTTGTTTGAAAATTTTGCGGTTTTTAAGGACGGACTTCCAAACTTGAATTTTTTTCAGGCATTGAAAGGTTCTCTCGTTTTTGATACTTCCGGAATAGTTTATACTAACGCTATTTATCTGATTTTAATGTTGTTGCCGCTCAAAATCAGAGAAAAAAAAGGTTATCAAAAAGCCTCAAAAATATATTTTTTAGTTGTAAACGGATTAGGAATTTTTTTTAATCTCATTGATTCCGTGTATTTTGCGTACACCAATCGGAGAACAACTTTTTCTGTTTTCAACGAATTTTCGTCCGATGCGGGAAAAATGGGCAGCATTGTTTTTACCGAAATTTTATCGCATTGGTATCTCGTACTTTTAGGGGCGGGACTGATTTTCTTACTTTATAAATTGTATAAAACGCCGTCCGCAGAAACGGAAAATTATTCAAAAAAGAAAATGCTTTTTATTATGGACTCTCGGGTGTGATTTTTGCGATAATGATTCCGCTTTCGGTGGCGGGAATGAGAGGCGGTTTTACGACGGCTGTCCGTCCCGTAACGTTAAGCAATGCAAATCAATATGTTAATCGTCCCGTGGAGGCTTCGCTGATTTTAAACACGCCTTTTTCGGTGTTAAGAACAATTAGCAAAAAGAAATTCAGTGTTCCGCTATTTTACGAAAAGGATGAGGTTGAAAAAATATTTTCGCCCGTTCATTCGGCAAAAGATTCCGTTGAAAAAGACAGGAAAAACGTAGTGGTTTTTATTTTGGAGAGTTTTTCGAGAGAATTTTCGGGGTTTTACAATAAAAATCTTGACGGAGGAAAATACAAAGGTTTTATGCCGTTTTTGGATTCGTTGATGGAACATTCTTTGACTTTTGAATATACTTTTGCCAACGGACGGAAAAGTATTGACGGTATGCCGTCGTCGTTGTCAAGTATTCCTTATTTTGTAGAGCCGTTTTTTTTAACGCCGTACGCTTTGAACAATTTGTCGGGTTTGGCGGGAGAATTGAAAAAATGGGGATATTATTCGGCGTTTTTTCACGGTGCGCAAAACGGAAGTATGGGTTTTCAGGCGTTTGCAGCCGCAACGGGTTACGATGATTATTTCGGACGAGAAAATTTTGACTTAGACCCGCGTTTCGGCGGTGAAGAAGAATTTGACGGCACTTGGGCGATATGGGACGAACCGTTTTTGCAATATTATGCGGCAAAAATGAGTGAATTTTCTCAACCGTTTTTAACGTCGGTTTTTACTGCAAGTTCTCATCATCCGTTCAGAGTTCCCAAAAAATACAAAGACAAATTCGTTGATACGGACGATAATCCGCTTCACAAGTGCATAACTTATTCCGACAATGCGTTAAGGCGTTTTTTTGATGCGGCAAAAAAGACCGATTGGTATAAAAATACGATTTTTGTTTTCACTGCCGACCATACGAATTTAACCGAAAGACCATTTTCTCAAACCGATTTAGGATTGTATGAAATAACTTTTTTTATTTTTGACCCGTCAGAAAAAATAAAGCCCAACGAAGAAATTGCATTGCCCAGCAAATTGACATTATGCCTACCGTTTTGAGTGCGCTCGGTTACGACAAAAGTTTTATCGCTTTCGGACAAGACCTTTTGACAACTCCTGACCGAGAAACTTGGGGCGTAAATTACAACAACGGTCTTTATCAATACGAAAAAAACGGTTTAATGATTCAAATGGATGAGGACGGAAATTTAAAATCGGTTTTCGACTTCAAAAACGATTCACTTTTGCAACAAAATTTATTGGAAAAACAAATTTTGGCTGTTGATACGATGCATTTAACGCTTAAAGCGATGGTGCAAAGTTATATGCAGAGAATGATAGGTGATAGTTTAATTTTAAAATAAAACGAATTATGAAAAAATTAATTGCATTATTAGGATTGGTTTTGATTTGTGTTCAACTCAACGCTCAAACGCCGAAAGAAATTTACGAACAAGGTAAAAAGTTTTACGAGGCAAAAAAATATACCGAGGCGGTAGAAAAATTTCAAATTGCCGCTCAGGGCGGTAACAAAAAAGCGCAATATTATTTGGGACGGTGTTACGACAAAGGGCGCGGCGTAACGGAGAGTGATTCCAAAGCCTTTGAATGGTATCTTAAGTCAGCGGAACAAGGTTATGCAAAAGCGCAATATCAAGTAGGAAAATCTTACAAAAAAGGCGACGGCGTAACCAAAGATATCAACAAAGCCGTAGATTATTTCCAAAAAGCGGCAACTCAGGGCAATGCCGATGCGCAATTTGAATTGGGAAAATGTTATATGAAAGGCAAAGGCGTTGCAACGAACAACGAAAAGGCAAAAGAATTTTTCAAACAATCGGTTTCTAATCCCAAAGGCGGAGAAAAAATCTTAAAAGAAATCAAAAAAGATGCCTCCGAAGGGGATTCGGACGCATCTAAAATTTTGAAAATGATTAAAAATTAATCGCTATTAACCGCTGCCTTAGAAACGAGTTCCAACAATTCCGACCGATAGCCTTCGGGGTCAAAATTCAAAGATTCGGAAATCAGATTTTTTACCATTTCAAAATCGGATTCTCCTTTGTATTTGGATTCTCTTAGTAACATTCCGAAAGCCGCAACGCCGCAAGCGAATTTAAAATTGTCGGAAATTTTTTCGTTGAGGTCGTTTTTGGTGATTTTTGTTGAAAGAGGAATACTTCTTCGCTGAGTGAGGTTTTATAACGAAAATCAAAAACGGCAATGTCATCAACTTTTTCGGCATCTTTTGCGGGAACAATCTCGTAAAGTGCCGTAATTGTTTGTTCTGCACCTATTTCGCCGGCATCTTTTGAATCGTCTTTAAAATCGCTGTTGTTCATTACACGGTTTTCGTAACCGATTAAACGGTATGTTTCAACAAATTCTTCGTTGAAAGTTATCTGACATTTTGCATCGCTTGCAACCGAATAAAATTTGGAACGTTCGTTGAGAAAAACTTTCAACATTTGCGCCTTACAATCAATAAATTCGTAAGTGCCGTTGCCGCGGTTAGAAATTTTTTCCATCATTGCATCGTTGAGATTTCCTAAGCCGAAACCGCATGCAGTTAAGTAAATGCCTTTGTCGGCATATTCTTTAACGAGACTCAAAAGTTCTTCGTCGGAGGTAACGCCGAGATTGAAATCGCCGTCAGTTCCCAAAATTACACGGTTGTTACCGCCTTTGATAAAGTTGTTAAGTGCCTCGTTGTAAGCCATTTTCATAGCAAAACCGCCGTTTGTTGCCCCGTAAGCGTTAAGTTGTTCGATGGCAGATATGATTTTTTCCTTTTCTTTTGCGGGTGTTGATTCCAACAACCGTTTAACTTCGCCGGAATAAGTTACGATAGAAATTCTGTCGTTGTCCTGCAAATTATTTACAAGGGTTTTGAGACAATCTTTTAAGAGCGGAAGTTTGTCGTCGGAATACATCGAACCCGAAACGTCAACCAAAAACACAAGATTAGATGGCGGTAATTCGGTTAAGGTTTTGCCTTTGATTCCAAGTCGCAAAACATAATGACTGTTGTCCCAAGGGCAGACTCCGATTTCGGAATTTATTGCAACGGCACCTTCGCGGGGGGCTTCGTAGTCGAAAGGAAAATAATTTAAATATTCTTCTATTCTTACGCTATTTTTCGGAACAATTTTTCCTGAGTTGAGATATTTGCGCATAACGGCATAAGAAGCACCGTCGGCATCAACGGAAAAAGTTGAAACTTTTTGTTCGCGAGCATAAACAAAGGGGTTGTCGGAATATTCTTCATACCGTCCGCCCGAAGAATAATCGTAGTCGGCACTATTTACGGTAATTTCCCTGTAATAAGGTGTGCTGTTGTCGTAATAATCGGCATCGTCGTCGGAACTACATGATACACAATTTAATGCGGCTGCAAATGCACCCGCAAGAATAAAACGGAGTTTGTTCATTTTCAGTTAATTTTTATGGTTAATTATCAAGTGCAAAGTTAAAATTGTTTATGTTAAATTAAAAAAAATTTTGCAATAAAATCTTAAATTTATATTTTTGACAAATTAATTCAAATTACCAATTACACTAAAAAAGTTATGGCTTCATTAAAAGAAAAAATAGGTTACGCCTTAGGCGATGCCGCAGCCGGCGGAATCGTTTGGAAGGTAATGTCGATTGCCTTTCCGTTTTATTTTACAAACGTTTTCGGCTTGTCGCTTGCCGATACAGCCGCTTTGATGCTTATTGCAAGGATGTTTGACGTTGTAACGGACCCGCTTATGGGCTCCCTTGCCGACAGAACGCAGTCAAAATGGGGAACTTATCGTCCTTGGTTGATAATCGGTTCAATACCTTTCGGAATTGTTTTTGCGTTGTTGCTCTACACTCCTGAGTTCGCGAAGTGGGTAAAAGAGTTTACGCTTACGCCCTTTATCTCGTTATGATGGCAACTTATACAGCCGTAAACGTGCCTTACGGTTCTTTGTTGGGCGTTATGACAAACGACGACAACGAAAAAAATCAATTTTCGTCTTTCCGTATGGTTGGTGCGTATGCGATGGGTTTTATAACGCTTTTGTCGTTTCCTTACATTCAGAATTGGATAGGCGGCGAAGAATTTATCAACCTTAATTCTCAGTTAGAAGAGTTAAAAGCAATAGAAAATCCTTCCGACGAGGTTAAAACTCAAATGCAACAATTAGGACAGCAGCTTATGCCGTTAATGCAACATCAATATGCCGTAATGGGAGTTTTGTTCGGAGTAATTGCCGCCGCTATGACAATGGCATGCGGACTCCTTACAACCGAAAGATTAAAACCCGTCAGAGCAGATAAATTTGAGTTTAAACAATTTGTAGATTTGGTAAAAAACAAACCGTGGGTTTACCTGACTTCAATAGGAATTTGCACCAACTTTTTTAACGGTTTCCGTTACGCTGTGGCAAGTTATATGTTTACTTATTGTTTAAACGGTGATGTTACAATAGGCTCATTTATAATTAATTACACAGTATTTATGGCTTTCGGCGAAATTGTCTGCATGATTTTCGGCGGAGTATCGCCCGCATTTACCAAGAAAGTAGGAAGCAAAAGAATGGCTTTTGTTTATTCGTCAGTAATTTGTATGGTTTTGTCGTTTCTGTTTTTCTTTATCCCGATGGACAAATCTTACATTTGGGTAATGGTGGTTTTAGTAATTTTAACTTCGGTAGGCGTGGGACTTTATTCGCCGCTTTTGTGGTCGATGTATGCCGACGTTGCCGATTACGCAACCGAGAAAAACGGAACTTCGTCCACAGGTTTGATTTTCTCTTCGGGAACAATGGCTCAGAAATTAGGCGGCGCAGTATCGGGTGCTTTGATTGCGGCATTGTTAGGAGTTGCCGGAGCGACAATGATTACCGACGATATGGGTAATAGTTCCATCGACCCTGCCTCGGTAACGGAAAGCGTTAAAACGATGATTTGGTCTTTGTTTTCGCTTTTCCCCGGATTTATTGCATTGGTAATGGGATTTTTGGCGTACAAATTTCCGTTGAAAAAATAAATTTTATATATAAAAAAACGCCGTCCGACAAATGCGGACGGCGTTTTTTTTATATGTTGTAATAAAATAGTTACATTCCGAAAGCGTAGTATGCCGCTCTGCCGCCGGGATAAACACCGCCGATATAAACGCCGCCCGAAACCCCTGAAATGATTTTTTCAATATCGTCAATCGATTTAACGGGAGTGTTGTTGATTTCGGTTATGATAAAACTTTTTCTGATACCTGCGCTCATAAGTTTTCCAGAATTTAAATCGGCAACTTGAACACCGTATTTGAGACCGAGTTTTTTGAGGTCTGACGAAGAAAGTTCTTCAAACGAAGCACCTAAGGTTTCCATAAGTTTTTGTTTATGGAGTGCGGTGTTGTTGTCAATGTTTTTGAAAGTGATATTTACCGTTGATATTTTTCCGTTACGGGAGTATTTTACCTCTGCGTTGTCGCCGGGACGGAAACGGTTGATTTGTTCCTGCAACTGCGCAACCGTATTGGTGGCTTTTCCGTTGATGGAAAGGATTATATCGCCTTTTTTCAATCCGGCATCGTCAGCCGAAGAACCTTCCATAACCGATTCGATGTACACACCGTTGATTTTGTCAAGATTGTTTTCTTTGGCGGTCTCGGGTGTTAATTCCGAAATTCTTATTCCTAACAACGCTCTCTGAACCGTTCCGTATTCCATTAAATCAGAAATCACTTTCTGTACAATGCTGACGGGAACGGCAAAAGCATAACCTGTGAAACTGCCTGTCTGAGAGGCAATTGCGGTATTAATTCCGACTAATTTTCCGTCCGTATTAACAAGCGCACCGCCCGAATTGCCGGGATTGACTGCCGCATCGGTTGAATAAACGATTCTATCGCACCGGATTTGTGGTCGAGAATGTTGATGTTTCTTGCTTTTGCGCTGACGATTCCTGCCGTAATGGTTGATGTGAGATTGAATGGATTTCCGATTGCTAAAACCCACTCACCGATTTTGAGGTTGTCGGAATTGCCCATCGGAATAACGGTGAGCGAATCAGCATCGATTTTCAAAAGAGCAATGTCCGTCGCAGGGTCTGTACCGATTAAACGGGCTTCAAAAGAACGTCTGTCGTTTAAAACAACTTCTATCGAAGTGGAATTTTCAATAACGTGATTGTTGGTAACGATGTAACCTTCTTTGGAAATTATTACACCCGAGCCCGAAGCCTGAGAAGGTTGTTGCTGAATTTCCGGCAGTCCGAAAAAGTATTGAAAAAACGGATTATCGTATCCTTGGGTTTCTTGAACGTATTTGGTTTTAACGTGAACAACCCCGTCAATACATTTTTCGGCGGCAGTGGAAAATTCGGTTGGTGTTGCCGAAGAATAAACCGCAGGTGAAGAAACGAAATGAGTATTTTCTATTTTTACCTGTTCTTTATTTTCTTGATTATCGGAAGAAGAAATTTTTGAAACGGCATAACCCGCAATTCCTCCCGTTAAACCCGCAGCCAAAACAGCCGCAATAATTTTAGCATTTAAATCTTTCATGATTTACCTCCTTGATTTTTTTTATACGGTGCGAAGTTAAATCAGGATTTTCAAAACTCAAAATTATTTAACACGGATTAATATTTTTTGAACGATGTTTAAACTTCGAGGGTTTTTAGTAAAAATTTTTTAAAACAATTTGTCCACAGCCAACGATATGCCGAACATAAAATTAATTCCCGTAGTAAGCGGTGCGTTGTAATAATAATATTTCGGTTTGTAGTTGAAAAGATTGTCGGCAGTAAAATTAATGCTCAAAAAATCCGAAATTTTGACCGAAGTAAAAAATTTCCAAATCGTGTAAGAAGGATAATGAATTTTTCTTACCGAATTATCGTCTAAAATATCGGCATATTCCATATTGTCCACCGCCGAAAGAAAACGTCCCGACAGCGAAAAATCAAGCATAAATTTTTGTTAATACGGTAACCATAATCCAACCGACAAGTAAAAGTGTGTTCTCGGGCGGGCGTGTATTGACTCATGGATTCGGTTTCAACGTCTTCATGACAAAATGAATACGAAAATTTAGTTCCGAAACCACAGTCGAATTTGTTTTGAAACGAAAATTCCGCTCCGTAAACTTTCATATCGTCAAGATTGGTGTATTGAATGTAACGGACACCGTTTTCGTGATAACGCGGCGGCGTGGTGGTAATTCTGTCGCGGATAAAATTTTGGTAAAATGAAACGGTAAAATCTTTTCCTGACTTAGCCCAGTCCGCCGAAAAATTCATAGAATGAGATTTTTCGGCTTTCAAAGCGGGATTTCCTTCCAAAAACCAAATCGAGACCATATCAAAATTTGTATATTTTTCTTTTAATGTCGGGGCACGAAATCCCAACCCGTAAGAAAGACGGAAATTAAAATATTTTATTCTGTAACGTGCTGATATTTTGGGCGTTAATCGGGAATCAGCACCGTCTGAAAAGTAATCGTAACGTCCCGCCGAAACAATTTCCCAAGAATCGGAAACTTTCCAATCGTATTGCAAAAATGCATCAAAAGTATTTTGAGAATGAGCACCGTCAGAAAAATAATAATTTAAAATGTAATCGTGCATAAAATCTGCGCCGAAAGTTAAAACGCCAGAATCGAAAGTTCTGTTGTAAACGCCTCTTAAAGCGTTTTGCACGTTGGAATAATCTCTTATGTCAAGATTACTTTTTTCGTTAAAATCGGATTTGTCGTATTGGTCGAAAGAATAAGAAATTTCGAGATTATTAAGGCTGTTAATTTCGTATTCTCCTTTTAAACCGCCCGAAAAATCTCTGTATCTTTCCGGTTCGCCCTCGGTTCTGAGACTCTGACGGAAAAAATATCCCGCCTTTGCAGTTAGTTTTAATTTTTTGAAAGGACGGATTGAAAATTTATCTTTAAAATTCCAATTTTCGTCGTTGTAAACGGTTTTAAAAACGGCGGCTTCGGGATTTCTGCCGAAAAAACTTCGTAAGAATCTCTCGAATAACGGTTTACGGAAAACGAATTAGCTGAAATTCCCTTCGCAAAATCAGCCGACATATTGTAACGTCTTTCGTTATGAGAGCCGAAACGCGAATTTAAATTCAGTTTCCAAAAGAGATTTTCTGATGAATTTTTTGTCGGGTCTTTTGTTATAATGTTGATAACTCCGCCGGCTGCGTTAGAGCCGTAAAGTGCTGATGCTGCGCCTTTTACGATTTCAATACGCTCTACGTCCGACATATTGAGACGAGCGTAATCAATGTTTTCTACGGTCTCGCCCGCCATTCTTTCGCCGTCAATCAAAAACAAAACTCTTTGTCCCGAAAATCCCGAAAAATTCAAATTAATTTTTTGCGACATTCCGTAAGCAAATTCTACACCCGGAAGTTCCTGTTGCATAACCTCTTGAATATCGGTTGCGTCGCTTTTGGCAATGTCGGTAACGGAAATAACGCGGGTAAGAATCGGAACATCTTTTAAAAGTTTCGGTGTTTTTGTGGCGGTAACGACGATTTGAGAAAGTTCTCTTTCTTCGTTTTCCCAATCGGAATAGGCGGAATCTGCCTGAGCCTCAGTTTCAAAACGTTCAACTCTTATTTGGGCATTAACAAAAAAGGGAAACAAAAACAAAAACAAAAGCGAAAATAAAAATTTCATCATCTTCTTCTTTTAAAATCCGTACAATGCATTAATCGTATCGTACATCCGTTTTATTAACCGTTCTATTTTGTATTGATAACTTTCGTTGTCTTTTTGTTTAACAAACATATCTTTAAAACTGTCGAAAGGACTGCCGAAAAGTGATGTTTTAAATGTATAATTTTTAACGTCTTCGTCAGAAGGACGGAAAAGTTTTTTGTTGAACTCAAACTTTTTCACTTCTTTGGAGTTTGAAAGCGAAAACATTTCGGCGTTGAAAAGGAATTTGTCTTGACCGCCTGCCGAGCGATGTATTTGTCTTAGCCAACCGTCCTTTACAAAACCGTTTCGTCAAAAGAGAAATGAAACATCGAAAAATATTTTTTTAATGCTGTAACTTCTTGAATGTCAATATCTTCGTAACCTGAAACATTACTTTTTTTCAATGTTCCGTTTTGCGCCGCAACTGCAAAATCAGTGTTGTTAGGATAAATTAAAAACGACAAAGCCGTTAAAGCCGCAATTTTTTTTGCAAAAACTTCTACATTGTCGGAATTAACAAAATCTTTGAAATCCAAACGACCGTCATCTCTTATTGTCCGATAAAAATATTGAACTTCTTTTTTCTCGTTTTTAATTTCTTCCAATTCGTTGAAATCGGAATTGAAAAAATCGTAAGCGGCAAGGGCGGCAAAAAGTTCTATGAAATGCGAATCGTTTTTTTGCAATGCTCCGCCCGTAACGGTTTCAAAACCCTTTTGCGGAGTTTCAAAATCGTTGGTAGGAGTTCCCAAAACGTAAAATTTTCTGAACGTATTTTTTACGGTAAAATCTTCGTTGTAAAACATCATTGCCGCTTGGGAATTAAGGGCAAAATTTTTACTTGTTGCAACAACTTTCTGTCTTCGGCGAAAATCAGTGTCGGGGGCTTCAAATTTGAAATACGAACTCAAAAGTGTTGCTCCGAAAGAGGCTTTGAGAAGTTTTTTGCCCGGATTTAGGATTTCGACAGCCGCTTCAAAAGCCTTCGGAATAACGGGAATGCTTGACGCACCCGTTCCGCCGAAAAGCGAACCCATAATAAAAATTCTTGTATCAATGCTTTCGCTGCTGTCGTAAATATCTTGAATGAAATTGCTGAGTTTTCCGTGGGGATTTTTCTTAACTTCTTCAATTATAGAATGATACATCAACAAAGAACCCAAATGAGTTTGTGCTCTGTAACCATGTTTTAAATCAAATTCCCTGACCGGAGGAGTTAAAAGTATTTCCGCCAAAGCCTTTTGGTCGCCTGAGGCGTAGGAAAATTTTGTTAAAGCCTGAAAACTGCCGTTTTTTGTGGCATCCGAATAATCGGGCGTAAAACTGCAAAATTTATTTTCGCCGAAAACAATGTGTCTTTGAGCGGATAATGAGTTTTGTTGTTGCCCTTTATTTTTAGGTAACAATCCTCGATTAGAGTTTTCAGCCGAGAGAAATTCCCGTTGTCTAAATCGGTGTCAAGAGCCAAAATATTTATTTGAGTGTCATCGTACATTCCGAGGGCACAAGTGTGAACAAAAGCCTCCAAACAACGCATTCCCGTTCCGCCGATTCCGATTAAAAATAACGTCTTTTTCATAATTATTTTTTGGGAAAAATTGTTCCGAATTTTCCGTTTTTACACACAAAACGGCTTAACAGAAAACCGGTTAAAACGTAAATTAAAAGCGTTAAACCCGTAGTTATAAAAACGCATTGCAAAAAAGAATCAATCAAAGCCGGATTGGGAACAATCAGGTTTTTAACGTAAAAAAAGTTGTAACAAAAAAATGCAACCGTCAAAACCGTTCCCGTTACCCAAAACCAAATTTTTCTGCGTTTTGAATCCTGAGGATTTTTGCCGCCTTCGTATGCCACCGATTTGGAAATCAACATCGCAATTCCGACAAAAACCAAAGCCGCAATTATTGCCGAAAGATATGTTGCAGAAATAAGTCCGTCCAAATCGGAAGGATTTTTATACAAAAAACTATTCATAATTTATACGGTAAAGTGTTTAAATAAAAAGTGTAAACGGTTTTTCCTTCGGGGTTTGCAGCGTTTAGAGCCCCGAGGACGGAATTATACATACTGCGGTTTTCCTTAACCTGTTTACCCTGCCAAATAAATTTTTCCATATTGATATTCTGCGTATTAACGCTAACGTCCTTTAAAACGACATCAATTCTCAACAAATTATTTTCCGTTCTTGAAAGCATACCCGAAAAATCGGGTGAAAGTTTTATGTTAAGTTCTTGTCCGCTCTGCGAAAAATCCGTTACGAAAAGATTTTCCAAAATGGGAAGTTGTTTCTGCGGTTTAAAAACCGTGTCGGCTTTCAATTCGCCTTTATCGTCGTAACCGTCAAAATCCCCCGACAGAGAATGATTTTTTCGCGGTTTTGGTCTAAAACAAACTCACCGTTTTCGTCAGTTAAAAAAGTAGGAGTGTTTTCCCTGATTTCGCAAATTCGTTTGAATTTTTCAAAATCTGCGCTGACATTGTAAGTTTTAAGTACGATTTTTCCGACGTTGTAAAATTCCAAGCCGTCAAAAAGAATTTTCATTTTGCTAAGCAGAGGCGCACCGTTTTCCAACGGTTTTCCGTTACTGCCGTAAGCATTGTAAACGTATTTAAAAAGGTCTTTCCAAGAGGTTTGAAGCGGAATGTATTCGAAATTTTCAAAATTTTTGTAAGTACCTTCGTCCAAAAACGCATTTTGATTAAGTCCGCCTGTTTTTACTTCATAAGCCTTTTTGTCGAAAACAACCCCGCTTGACGAAAAACTGAAATTGGCATATTTCATCGTTTTTGCTGCGCCGGAATTGTTAAGATAAAATTTAAAATCGTTTATAACCGTGCTTGAAGAATTTTTTGGAACAAAACATATATAAAAAAGGTGTTGAAGTTTTCCGCCGTCGGGGTGGTCGGTAACAAAAAATTCGAGTTTATTGCCCGCTTTGAGCCATTTTTCAAATTCTTCTCTTGCCCATGGGTCGTCGCGTTCACCGTTTTCCCAAAGCTCGCCGTCAGTTATGAAAACTGCCTCGGAATTTGTTTTGATAATCTGTTTAACGGCTTTGTTTAAAGGGGCGTTGTCGCCGCGGAATTTGGAAGCGTCCTTTATTTTTTTGTAAAGTTCGCTCGTCTGCAAACCTGCAATTTTATCAATGCTGAAATTATTAACTTCGTAAAAATCCACTTCGGAAATTTTAAGACTGTTAATAAAAAGTTGATAAAAATTTTGGGTGTTAAAATCCTTAAAAGCGGTTTTAACGCTGCCCGAATAATCGAGATAAATTGCAAATTTTTTATTTTCGGGGACTTTTTCAGGGAAATATTTTTTATGATAACTTTCGATTAATTCCTCTTCCGAAAAGTTTTTTTCGGGACAGAAGAGTCTTTTTTACCGCACGAAAAAAGCAAAAGACAACAAAAAACCGCAATTTTTGTAATTTTCATAATTTAAAAATTGTTTTTTCCTTTAACTTTATCGCTCTCGGAGGTTTTAAGCGGAATGCCAGTTTCTTCGATAACGTGTCCGTAAATGTCGGTTATGCGAAAATCGAAAGGTCCTTTTCCCAAGCCGCTTTTTGCAGTAAAAAAATTATATTCTTCTCTGGGAAGTTCCTGATATTTACCACTTTGCTTAACTTCGAGTTTTTTTATCGGATAACGGTGGTTTTGCACCTGAACGGCACACCAATATTGACTTGTTCCGTCTTTAAACTTAAAAACAACAGGGTCTGTTGTAGGCAACGGAACAATTTTCCAAGAAATTTTAACTTTTCCGGCTTTTTTATCGGCGATTTTTTCAAAGGCTTTTTCGTTTAAATCCAATGCGCCTTGTGTGCAATTGTTTTCGTTTCCGACGTAAGGCATTAAATCGGTAATTAACACATTTACAGTGCCTTTCGGACCTGTTACTTCCAAATATGCTCCGGCTAAAAGTCCTTTTTCATAATTGTATTCGTTCATTGCCGCAACGTAATAATCGGCGCAAAAGTCGTCTAAATTACAACAGCCGCCGTTATAACCGCCGCCGTAATAAGTTGCAGTGGAATTATAGACTTTCCCATCCGTTTTATTTTCCGTTTGGGAAGTGTTGTCGTTGGTTTTTGTGCCGTCGGTTTTGGAATCGTTTTTATCGGAAGTTTGTTCCGTATTTTCGGTTTTTTTTTCTTCTTCTCCGCCCTCGTCGGAAGAGGATTCTGTGCAGGAAACGGTTAAACAAAAGAGCGTTAAGGCCGCTGCATAAAAGTAATTTATATTTCTCATAATCCGTTAATTTTAATGCGCAAATATAACTCAAAAAAATCGTACCGACAAAAAAAATTAACATACTAAAACGGAAATTTTGTCAGTTAAAAACTGACATTTTGTCATAAAAAATATTTCGGTACGCACTTTGATAAATGGAAATTAGAAATTAAAAATTAAAAATTAAGAATTAAAAATTTTAAAAAAATGGCAACAGGAAAAATTGGGATTACAAGCGAAAACATTTTCCCGGTAATCAAAAAATTTCTCTATTCCGAACAGGAAATATTTTTAAGGGAGTTAATCTCCAACGCAGTTGATGCGACAACAAAAGTAAAAGCCCTTGCAAGAAAAGGCGAATTAAAAGGCGAACTCGGCGATTTAACCGTCAGAGTATCAGTTGATAAGGATAAAAAAACGATTACCGTTTCCGACCGTGGAATCGGTATGACGGAGGAAGAAGTAGACAAGTATATCAACCAAATTGCGTTCTCTTCGGCAGGCGAATTTTTGGAAAAATACAAGGATTCAATCGATGCAATTATCGGACATTTCGGTCTTGGTTTTTATTCGGCGTTTATGGTTTCGGAAAAAGTGGAAATCCTGACAAAATCTTGGCAACCTGACAAAAAGGCAGTCCGTTGGACTTGCGACGGAAGCCCCGAATATACTTTGGAAGAGGCTGAAAAGGCTGACCGCGGAACCGACATTATTCTTCATATCGACAACGATTCTACCGAATATTTGGAAAATTCCAAAATCGAAGAACTCTTGAAAAAATATTGTCTTTTCCTTCCCGTGCCCATCGGATTCGGAAAGGAAAAGGAATGGAAAGACGATAAATACGTTGATACTCAGAAAGATAAGATTATCAATGATACCGAACCGCTTTGGCTTAAAAAACCGGTTGACGTTAAAGAAGAAGATTATAAAGCGTTTTACAAAAAACTTTATCCCGGAACGTTTGAAGACCCGCTTTTCAACATTCACTTGAACGTTGATTACCCATTCAACTTGACTGGTATACTTTACTTTCCGAAAATCCGCACTAACCTCGAAATTCAAAAGAATAAAATACAACTCTATTGTAATCAGGTATTTGTAACGGATTCGGTGGAAGGAATCGTGCCGGATTTTTAACTCTTTTGCACGGAGTTTTGGATTCGCCTGATATTCCGCTTAATGTGTCGAGAAGTTATTTGCAATCAGACTCTAACGTTAAAAAAATCTCCAACCACATAACCAAAAAAGTGGCTGACAAATTGTCAGATATTTTTAAAAATAACCGCGAAGATTTGGAGAAAAAATGGGACGATTTAAAACTTTTCATTCAATACGGAATGTTAACGAATGAGAAATTTTACGACTCGGCAAAAGATTTTTATTTGTTTAAAAACACTGACGGTAAATGGTTTACACTCGAAGAATACAAAAATATCGTCAAAGAAAATCAAACCGACAAAAACAAAACCGTAATTTTCCTTTACGCCACCGACAAAGAATCGCAATATAGTTTTATTGAGGCTGCCAAGGCTAAGGCTTACGACGTTTTGATTTTGGATTCGGCTTTTGATGCGCATTTTATCAATCAATTGGAGCAGAAAAATTCCGACATCAGATTTATGCGTGTCGATTCCGACACTTTGGATAAATTAATCAGGAAAGACGATGCGCCCAAATCAAACCTGACAGAAAGTCAGAAAACTGACATTTCGGCAGTTTTTAATTCTCAAACTCCGAAAAATACGAAAATGAATTTTACGGTAGAATTTGACAGTCTTTCAACGGAGGAAATGCCGGTGATTGTTACCCAATCGGAATTTATGCGCCGTATGAAAGATATGGGCAAAATGGGCGGTCCTGAGGCAAGTTTTTACAACAATCTGCCTGATAATCTGAATCTTGTGGTTAACGAAAATCACCCGTTAATTAAGGCTTTGGTTGAGGACACTAAGGAAAAAACGTCCGCAGAGGTTGCGCCTTTCGACAGCGAACTTTCAACGTTAAAATCCGACCTCGAAAGTCTTGAAAAACTCACCAAAGACAAAAAGGAAGAAGAAATTTCTTCGGAAGAAAAGTCTAAAAAAGAAGAGTTACAAAAGAAAATTTCCGACAAAGAAACTCAGCGTAAAAAAGTTTTTGAGAATTATGCCGCTCAAAATCCGAAAGTTAAACAAATGATTGATTTGGCACTTTTGGCAAACAACATGCTTAAAGGCGAAGATTTGGCAAAATTCGTAAAACGAAGCGTAGATTTTATCGGAAAATAATTTTTTTAACGCATAAAAAATTGCCGCATTGAAAATTAGTTGTTAAATTTGCCGTGCGGAAAGTTTTAGGGCGGACTGCTGAAAAACAGTCCGCCTTTTTGTTAAAAAAAAACTTAAAAAAATAAAAATGGAAAGATTAAAAATAGCGATTCAAAAATCGGGACGGCTGAGCGATAAGTCGATAGAACTCTTTGAAAAAGCGGGAATCAGTGCAAGCAACAATAGTTCAAGACTTTTGTTTGCCTCGGCTGCGGATTTCCCTATTGACATTCTTTATTTGCGGGACGACGATATTCCCCAATGTGTTGCCGACGGTGTTGCCGATGCTGGAATTGTTGGCGAAAACGTCATTTGGGAAACGGGTCAGAAGGTTGTTACGGCAGAAAAACTCGGTTTCGGAAAATGCAGACTCTCGCTCGCAATTCCCAGAGACACAAAATATACGGGTTTGGAGTGGTTTAACGGTAAAAAAATCGCAACCACTTATCCCAATATCCTTAAAAAAGTACTTCAAGACAACAATTTAAACGCTGATATTCACGTAATTAACGGCTCTGTTGAAATCTGTCCCGTAATCGGATTGGCGGATGCAATTTTCGACATTGTTTCTACGGGAAGTACGCTTTTGTCAAACGGACTTATCGAAAAGGAAAAAATGGTGTACTCGGAGGCTGTGTTAATCAAAAACGAAAAACTCAACAAAGAAAAAGAACAGATTTTAGAAAAACTTTTGTTCCGTATTCACGCCATAAAGGCCGCAAAATCAAACAAATACATACTTCTCAATGCTCCGAAATCAAATTTGGAAAACATTATAAAACTTCTGCCCGGAATGAAATCTCCGTCCGTTTTGCCTCTTGCCGACAGCGATTGGGTTTCGGTTCATTCCGTTGTTCAGGAAAACCAATTTTGGGACATTATCGACCAACTCAGAGCCGAAGGCGCACAAGGAATTTTAGTTGTTCCGATTGAAAAAATGATATTATAAAACTTGACAAAATGTTTGTTATCGATTATAAAAACGAAAAGGATTTTTTGGAAAAATCAAAACGTCCGGCCTCTAAAACCGATGAAATAGAACCCATCGTTAAAGAAGTTTTAGAAAAGGTTAAAACTCAGGGCGACAGGGCGTTAAGAGAACTTTCCGAAAAATTTGACGGCTCGTGTCCCGAAAGTTTTTTGGTTTCTGACGAAGAATTTTCAGCGGCAGAAAAACAGGTTTCCGAACCTTTGAAAAAAGCCATCGAAACAGCCCGAGGAAACATCGAAAAATTTCACAAGGCTCAATTACAAACCGAAATTAAAAAAATCGAAACTTCAAAAGGCGTTGTTTGTTGGCAAAAAACCGTCGGAATAGAAAAAGTCGGAATTTATGTTCCGGGGGGCAGTGCGCCGCTTTTTTCGACCGTTTTGATGCTTGCAATTCCCGCTAAATTAGCAGGTTGCAAAGAAATTGTACTTTGTTCGCCGCCCGCAGCGGAGGAAGTATTAACAGCGTTGTGCTTTACTGCGCAAAGATTTTGGGCGTTACGAAAGTTTTTAAAATCGGAGGCGCACAGGCAATCGCTGCAATGGCTTACGGAACGGAATCAGTGCCGAAAGTTTACAAAATTTTCGGACCGGGAAACCGCTTTGTAACAATTGCAAAACAATTAGTAAGCGGCTCTGAAACCGCAATCGATATGCCCGCAGGACCGAGCGAATTGGCTGTCATAGCCGACAAAAATACAAATGCAGTTTACGCCGCAGCCGATTTGTTAAGTCAATGTGAACACGGAACGGACTCTCAGGTCGGACTTTTTGTCAGTTCTTCTGACAAAATGGCGGAAATTATCGCTGAATCAGAACGTCAGTTGAAACTTCTTCCGAGAAAAGAAATTGCTGAAAAAAGTTTTAAAAATAGTTTTGCGGTTTTAACAAAAAATAATCTCGAATCCGTAAATTTAACCAACGTTTGGGCTCCCGAACATTTGGTAATTAACACCGACGATGCTTTGCAACTATCTGATTCAGTGATAAATGCGGGGAGCGTTTTTATCGGGAAATATGCTTGCGAATCAGCCGGCGACTACGCTTCGGGAACAAATCACACTTTACCGACTTGTCGCGCCGCAAACGCTTATTCGGGCTTGAATATGGATTCGTTTACCAAGAAAATAACTTTTCAAACGATAACGGAAGAAGGAATTTTCAACATCGGAAATGCGGTGGAAACAATGGCTGAGGCAGAGGATTTGTCAGCACACAAAAACGCCGTAACGGTAAGATTAAAAAAGTAAAAAATTATGGACTTAGAAAAATTTTTAAGAAAAAATATCGTTGAAATGGAGGCGTATTCGGCGGCGAGAGATTTAGTCGCAAAGGGCGATTACATTTTTCTCGATGCTAACGAAAACCCTTACGGAGAGTGGAATCGTTACCCCGACCCCCTGCAAATCGACCCAAAAAACCTTCTTGCCGGAATCAAAGGCGTTAAAGTGGAAAATATGGTTATGGGAAACGGTAGCGACGAAGTTTTGGACCTACTTTACAGAATAAGTTGTAACCCGCGGAAAGACAACGTCATATCCCTTGCGCCGAGTTACGGTATGTATTACACTTTGGCATGTTTAAACGACGTTGAATTTCGCGAAGTTCTCCTTGAGGACGATTTTGATTTTGAGCCGCAAAAATTGTTGGAAAAAGCGGACGAAAATTCCAAAATGATAATAATTTGTTCGCCTAATAATCCGACGGGCAAAGCATTTTCAACCGATAAAATTAAGTTTTTGGCGGAAAATTTCAACGGACTTGTTGTCGTGGACGAGGCTTACAACGATTTTGCCGAAGAAGAATCGTGCATAAAATATTTAAAAAAATTCGACAATTTGGTTGTTGTTCAGACGTTTTCAAAGGCTTGGGGATTGGCTTCGCTCAGGGCGGGAGTCGGTTATATGTCAAAAGAACTTGCCGAAATGATTAACAAAGTAAAAATGCCGTACAACATGGACGGTTTTACGCAAAAATCAATCGTTGAAAAACTTTTGAAAAAAGACGAATTTAAAAAAAACGTAAAACTTTTGGTTTCGGAACGCGAAAGACTCATAAAAAAATTGTCGGAAATAAAATACATCGAAAAAATTTATCCTTCCGATGCAAATTTCTTTATGATTAAAACCGTAAAACACAAAGAGTTACAAGATTTCGTGTTGAAAAACGGAATAATTTTGCGTTCAAGAGATTCTATGCCGAAATGTCAAAACTGCATAAGAATTACAGTCGGAACGCCTGAACAAAACGATTTGTTAGTGGAAATTATGAAAAAGTTTGAATAAAAAACGCCTGAAAAATGACGAAATTTTTAACGGTTGCGATTACCGTTATGCTTTGTGCAAATGTTTGCGCTCAAGATACAAATTATGTGAAAAAATATTCAAACTTATTGACAATTAAGGTTTTTCCTTATAACAACGATTTTTTTCTGCAAGATAAAGGTACGGGCGTGAATTACATTCCGGGTATGCACTCAGGAATAGGTATGGGTTTTTATTTTAAATATTTTCCGTTTGATTTTTCTTTGCGGCAAGAATTTTCAGATTTCGGCGACGGAAAATTTCACAAGAAAAAGTCAATTAATATGCAGTTGAAAGGTTACAACAGATTTTTTGCCGGAGATATTTTTATTCAGCGTTTCTCCGGTTTTTACACGGGAGAGAGCCGTAGTTACTACAAAAACCGTTTCAACAATCTTGAAGATTTGGAATTTAAACCCGGATTAATGCTTTTTCTTTTGGACGCAATCGGAAAATATATTTTCAACCACGAAAAATTTTCTTACAAAGCCGGATTTACTTCTTACGAAAGACAAAAATTGTCGGCCGGAAGTCCCGCTGTGGGAGCAACTCTCCATTATATGAGGATAAAATCCGACAGTTCAATCGTTTATGTTAATAAATCAACCGATTTTTCAACTCTTTCGTTAGGTGTTAATGTTGGGTATGCTCATAATTTTGTGTTCGGAAAACGGAGTACTTTTTTCTTTTCAACTCTTTACGGACTTAACGGCAGTAACATTTTGCACAAAAATTTAAGTTCTAAAAACTTTACTATTTGGCCCTCGGCATACTTCAAAGCCGCTTATTGGATGAATTTCAACAAATGGTCTTGGGGTATTACTGCACTTTACAATTTTACGCACCAAGTTTTCGATAAGGATATTGCGGTTTACATAAATTCAAGACGGGCGGAACTTTTGGTTATCCGCCGCCTTTGTTACAAAGGACAAAAAAAATGAAATGGTATAAAAAAATATTGCTTGTAATTGCTTGTTGCATAACGGGTTTTATTGCATTGCTCTTTGCGGTGGACGTAAATTTCCTGTGGCTTTTCGGTAAAAGCCCTTCAATAGAAGACATAGAAAAAGGAATTTTGCCCGAAGCCTCGGTAATTTATTCCGCCGACAACAAAATTATCGGAAAATTTTTTACCGAAAACCGTAGCCCCGTTAAATACGAAGACTTGCCCGAAAATCTTATCAATGCCCTCGTTTCAACGGAGGATGAAAGATTTTATTCTCATTATGGTATTGATTTTCAAGGACTTGTGTCGGCGCTAAAAGATGTGGTAATAAATTCTAAAAAACGCGGAGCAAGCACCATTAGCCAACAATTAGTAAAAAATCTTTACAAAACTCGCACCGATAAATATGGGTTCGGACTTTTGGGAAAAATTCCTCACGTAAAAACCTTAATCGCAAAACTCAAAGAATGGGTGGCGGCTTTTAAAATAGAAATGCGATTTTCAAAGCAAGAAATTCTAACGATGTATTTCAACACTGTGGATTTCGGCAGCAACGCTTACGGAATAAAAACCGCCGCAAAAATATATTTCAACACTCCGACTCAGGAATTAAAAACGGAACAATCAGCCGTTTTAGTCGGAATTTTAAAGGCAACAACAACTTACAACCCCAAACTCAATCCGAAAAATTCTTTAAAACGCCGCAACATTGTTCTCCAAAATATGGTTAAAAACGGCTATCTAACTCAAAATCAATACGATTCTATTTCGCAAATTCCGTTGAAACTCGATTTTAAAACCGAAGACAATTATGATGGGCAAGCACTTTATTTCCGCAGTCAAATAGCCGGTTATCTGAAAGAATGGCTCGACGAAACGGGACACGACCTTTACAACGACGGTTTAAAAATCTATGTTACAATAGATTCCGTGATGCAATCTTACGCCGAACAAGCCGCAAGAGAACATCTTAAAAATCTTCAAGATTCGTTTAATGTTCATTGGCGGGGCAGAAATCCGTGGTGCGACAGGTCGTTTAGAGAAATTCCTGATTTTATAGAAAACATTGTCGTTAAAACTTCTGCGTTTAAACATGCTTATTCAATTTGTCAGACACTGCTATGGCAATGGAACAACTTAAAATACCTCACCGTCTTACGGTTTTTGATTATCAATCGGGACAAAAAGATACGGTTTTGTCGGTTATGGATTCGATAAAATATATGGTAAAATTTCTTCATTGCGCCTTGGCGGCCGTTGAACCGCAAACACGGCACGTTAAAGCGTGGGTCGGGGATTTGGATTTTAAATTTTGGAAATACGACAAAGTAACGGCACTTCGTCAGCCCGGCTCTACGTTTAAACTTTTCGATTATACCGAGGCAATGAAACAAGGTTATTCGCCTTGCGACGAAAAAAAAGACCAATACATCGTTTGGCCCGTTTGGGACAAAGGAAAACGCCGTCAATGGATTCCCCACAACGCCGACGGAATATGCACCGATACGATTTTCTCGTTAAAAGCGGCTTTTGCGCGGAGTATCAACACGATAGCAGTTCAGATAAGCAAAGAAGTAGGAATAGAAAACATCTGCAAAACGGCTCACGAAATGGGAATTACCACTCCGCTCAACGACACAATGCCGTCCACTTGTTTGGGCGGTAACGATGTAACGCTGTTGGATTTGACCAATTCTTACTGCACGGTTGCGGCGGACGGATATTTTCAAAAGCCGATTTTGGTAACTAAAATTTTAGACAAAGACGGCAACGTAATTTTTTCCGCACCCGAAAATAAGGTTCAGGTTTTGGAATACGAACCGGCGTTTCTAATGCAAACAATGCTCAAAGGTGCAATGACGGAAGCCCATTGCACTTCGGGATATTTGTGGCGTTATGTCCGTCAATGGTACAATAGTTGTTCGTTCGGCGGTAAAACGGGAACGTCCAACAACCATTCCGATGGTTGGTTCATTGCCGTTACACCGGCTTTGGTAACGGGCGTTTGGGTAGGCGGCGAGTACCGCTCAATACATTTCAGAGGCGGCGAAATTGCCGGAGGAAATTTCACTGCTCTGCCCGTTTGCGGAAAATTTTTACAAAAAGTTCTTTCGGATTCCGTTTACAACAATATTTGCAAAAATTTCCGCCGCCGAAGGAAAAAATTTCAAAAAGTTACAACTGCCGTCAATACATTTACGACGATACAACAGCCGTTAATTTGTAACTTTGTTTTTTACGCAATTTTTTCCTTTTCCGCAACCGCAGTCGGGCGGATTTCCTTTTAGGATTTTTATGGTTCTGTAAACGGAAACCGCCACTGCAACGGCTAAAATTATGTATGTTATAACTTCTTGAATCATAATAATTTACCGATTTGATTAATCAAAAACGCAATAACCCAAGCCATTAAAACACTGTAACCGATTGAAAGCAATGCCCAGCGTTTTTGTCCTGCTTCTTTTACCATCGCAACCGCCGTGGCAATGCACGGAAAATAAACAAGGACGAAAATCATAAATCCGAATGCCGAATAAGGCGTTAAAGGTAAATCGGTATCGGTGTCGTTTTTGAGTTTTTCGGCTAACGATTCCGTGTTTTCGGAGTCGGAACGGTAAAGAACGCCCATTGTTGATACAACAATTTCTTTTGCCGCAACGCCCGTAAAAATCGAAATTCCGAGTTTCCAATTAAATCCCAACGGCGTTAAAACGGGTTCGACAAATTTTCCGATTCGTCCGATGTAACTATTTTCTTGTTGAGCAAAATCGTCTTCAACGCCTTTTTCGGGGCGCGGAAAATAACCCAGAGCCCAAATTATTATCGAGGCAATCAAAATAATACCGCCCATTTTTTTAAGATATTGAGCCGCTTTTTCCCACATATGTTTCAAAACGCTTTTTACGGTCGGAATTCTGTACGGAGGAAGTTCCATCACAAAAGGCGCGTCCTGACTTTTAAAAGCCGTTTTACGCAAAAGTACTGCCGTTAAAGCCGCCGTTAAAATTCCGAAAGCATAAACACCCGTCGTTATAAGTGCCTGATTTTTAGCGAAAAATGCCGCCGTTATTACCGTGTAAAGCGGTAGACGTGCCGAACAACTCATATAAGGCGAAATCATCATTGTTAAAAGTCTGTCGCTGCGGTTTTCGGAGTTCTTGTTGCCATAATGCCCGGAACATTACAGCCGAAACCCATTATTAACGGAATAAAAGATTTGCCGTGAAGTCCAATTTTGTGCATTATTTTGTCCGTTATAAAAGCCACTCTCGCCATATAGCCCGAATCTTCCATCAACGAAATAAACATAAACAAAATCACGATGTTAGGCAAAAACACAATTACGCCGCCCACGCCGCCGATAATTCCGTCCGAAATCAAATCTTTCAACATTCCTTCCGGCATTTTGTCGCGCACAACATCTCCGAGCCATTCCACAAATTCTTCAATCCAATCCATCGGATATTGTCCGATTATAAAAGTGGTTTCGAACATCAAAAAAATCACTGCCAAAAACACGGGAAATCCCCAAATTCTGTGAGTAACAACGTAATCGATTTTGTCGGTTTTTTTGCGGGTGTTGATTTCACCGCGTTTGAAAGTTTCTTTCAATGCGCCGTCAATAAAACCGTACCTTCTGTCAGTTATGTACGACTCCGTATCGGCGTTAAAAGTGCTTTCGAGTTCTTTTATTTCGGTTTTAACAAGTGAGTTAATCTCCTGATTATCAAGCATTCCCTCAATTTCAGAATCCTTTTCCAAAAGTTTTAACGCTATAAAACGCGAAGGCATAAAATTGAGAATTTCCTTGGGAGCGTATTGATAAACTTTATCCTGAATTTTTTTGATGGATTTTTCCACGTCGCTGCCGTAATTGATATGAATGTGGCGGTAAGTCGGAGAATTATCTTCAAAAATTTTTATAACGGTGTCAAACAAAACGCCGAATCCCTTTCCCTTGTTGCTGACAACGGGAATGAACGGAATACCGAGCATTTGTCCGAGCGAAAGATAATCGAGTTTGTCGCCGCGCGCTTCGAGTTCGTCGTACATATTAAGGGCTCCGACAACTTTTACGTCCATATCGATTAACTGTGTCGTCAAATACATATTGCGCTCAATGTTAGAGGCATCAAGCATATTGATAACGATGTCGGGGTGTTGTTCGGTTATAAACCTCGGACGTAAATTTCTTCGGCGGAATACGCCGTTAGTGAGTAAGTACCGGGTAAATCCGTTATATTAAAAGTATAATCTTTGTAAACGAATTTTGCGGTTTTGGCATCAACGGTAACGCCGCTGTAATTTCCCACTCTCTCTTTGCTGCCCGAGGCATAATTATAGAAAGTGGTTTTTCCGCAGTTGGGATTTCCCACAAGAGCAATATTGATAACGTTTCCGTGGTCTTTGACTTCGTTTTTAATTAGGTCTTCGAGTGTAAATTTGAGATTTTCTTCTTCCAAAGCCGCTTTTGTAATGTGTTCCATAGTAACGACTTCAATCATTTTAGCCTCGCTTTTTCTGAGTGAGACGTGGTAACCCATAATTTCGTATTCGATTGGGTCGTTTAACGGTGCCTGTTTTACGACACGGACTTTTTTACCTTTAATAAAGCCCATTTCCATAATTCTTTTACGGAAAGTACCCCTTCCGATTATTTTGGTTATTACCGCCTGAGAACCTATTTCGACTTCGCTGAGATTCATTTTAGTTAATAGTTAAATTTTACAAAATTAACAATCACAAAAAAAAATTGCAATACCTAAAATCAGGTATTTTTTGCAAAGGAAAATACTTAAAAGTAAGTAGTAAAAAATTTGAAAATTTAAATATAAATTGCTAATTTTGCAGAAAAGAAAAAACTTGACCGATGCAGAATGAAATCATTAAAACGGTTGAAGCCCTTAACGAAAAAAAAGTAATTCTCTATCCTACCGACACCGTTTGGGGGTTGGGTTGCGATGCTACCGACGAAAATGCAGTTGAAAGAGTTCGCGCTATAAAACGCCGTCCGCCGGCCAAAAGTCTTATCGTATTGGTCAGCAATTTTTTAATGCTCCAACAATACGTCGAATACGTTCCTTTTAAAGCGGTGGAACTTATGGAAGAGGCAACAGGACCTTTAACCGTAATTTATCCGAATGCAAAAAATCTCGCCGAAAACCTTCTTGCCGAAGATGGTTCTATCGGAATCAGATTCCCGACGATAGTTTTTGCAAAGGCATTATTTCGGCTTTCGGCAAACCGATTGTTTCCACTTCGGCAAACCTAAGCGGAGAGCCGCCGTCAAGTATTTTTTACAATATTTCGCAGGAAATCGTCAATGCAGCCGATTACGTTACCCTTTATCGGCGGGAAGACAAAACTTCGGTTGCTCCTTCGCAAATAATAAAAGTAAATCCTGACGGCAGTATCATAAAAATCAGATAAAATGTACAACAAAGACGAATATAAAACTCTTGAAAACCGTTTAAAAGAGTTGAGGAGGCATCTTTGACATCGATTCCAAATGCGAAATAGTTGCCGTAAAACAGAAAAAAACCGAAGAAGACGGTTTTTGGGACGATGCAAAAGAGGCTGAAACATTTTTAAAAGGCATTTCCGATATAAAAAAATGGATTATCGGCTACGACGAAGCCGACAAAGCGATGAAAGATTTGCAGGTTTTGGCAGAATTTGCCGAAGCGGGCGAAGACGTTGAAAGCGATTATGATTCCCAATTTTCGTTAGCGAAAGAAAAAATCGAGGATTTGGAATTTAAAAATATGTTGCGCAACGAAGAAGATTCTTTTGATGCCATTCTTAAAATCAATGCCGGAGCGGGCGGAACGGAATCCAACGATTGGGCATCGATGTTGATGCGTATGTATTTGCGTTGGGCGGAAGAAAACGGATTCAAAACCGCCGTTACAAACATACTCGAAGGTGAAGATGCTGGAATAAAAACGGTTTCAATCCAAATTTCAGGCGAATACGCTTTCGGCTGGCTCAAAGGCGAAAACGGAGTTCACCGTTTAGTAAGGATTTCACCGTTTAATGCGCAAGGAAAACGTCAAACTACTTTTGCCTCGGTTTACGTTGTTCCGCTGATTAACGACGATATAGAAATTACCGTAAATCCGTCGGATTTGGAATGGGACACTTTCCGCTCTTCTGGTGCGGGCGGTCAAAACGTAAACAAAGTGGAAACGGGTGTCAGGGTAAAACATTTGCCTACGGGAATCGTTGTGGAAAACACCGAAAGCCGTTCTCAGGGACAAAACCGTGAAAATGCGTTAAGAATCTTAAAATCACATCTTTACGAAATAGAACTTAACAAAAAGCGTGAAAAACAAGCCGAAATAGAAGGCAAAAAGAAGAAAATAGAGTGGGGGAGTCAAATCCGCAGTTACGTAATGCACCCTTACAAAATGGTAAAAGACCTTAGAACAAATATCGAAACCTCTGACGTTCAAAGTGTTATGGACGGAAATTTGAATACCTTTTTAAAAGGATATTTAATGCAGTTCGGAGGCGAGTAAAACGGTTCGGCGGTCAGAAAGGAGTTGAGATTTTAAATCGTTGAGGGACGGAAATTTTTTTTCGTCCCTTATTTTTTTGTGAATATTTATTTTGATTTTTTTTCCGTAAAGGTTGCCCGAAAAATCAATTATGTGGGCTTCGAGAAATGTTTTTTCTTCGCCGGAATTTACGGTAGGATTGTTTCCGATGTTGAGCATAACGGGAAATTTTTTACCATTTAACTCAGTTGTAGCCGCATAAACGCCGTTAGCGGGGATTATTTTTGAAGTATCGTTGATACAAATATTCGCCGTCGGAAAACCCAACGAAGTGCCGATGTGTTTGCCGTGAATCACTTCTCCGGAGAGAAAAAAATCATAGCCCAAAATTTGATTGGCTTTTTCAATTTGTCCTTCCGATAAAAATTTCCGCACGAAAGTAGACGAAACGGGAATTCCGTTGTTTAAATTAATTGTTGAGCATAACGGGAAATTTTTTACCATTTAACTCAGTTGTAGCCGCATAAACGCCGTTAGCGGGGATTATTTTTGAAGTATCGTTGATACAAATATTCGCCGTCGGAAAACCCAACGAAGTGCCGATGTGTTTGCCGTGAATCACTTCTCCGGAGAGAAAAAAATCATAGCCCAAAATTTGATTGGCTTTTTCAATTTGTCCTTCCGATAAAAATTTCCGCACGAAAGTAGACGAAACGGGAATTTCGTTGTTTAAATTAAAACTTTGTGTTTCAAGTACTTGAAAACCGTAAATTTTGCCGAATGAGGAAATTTTTTTTCCCTCCGACAATCTGTCTTTTCCGAAATGATTGTTGAAACCTTTTACTAAGAATTTCATATTCAGAAACTTGCATAATTTTTCGCTTAAAAATTCCTCTGCCGTCATAGCGGCAAATTCTTTTGAGAAAGGGTGAATTACCAAAAAATCAATTCCGATTTCGTTGAAAGCGGCAGTTTTTTCGTCTTCGGACAAAATAAATTTTATTTCTTCCGACGGTTTTAAAATTTGGCGCGGGTGTGGATTGAAAGTTACGACGGCACTTTTTAAACCGTTATTTTTTGCAGTTTGCATTAAATCGGTTAAAATTTTTTTGTGTCCTGAATGTAAGCCGTCAAAAGTCCCTGTTGTAACGCATGTCGGAGAAACGGAAGAAAAATTTTCGATGCCCTTTATAATTTCCATAATCCTTATTTTAAAGGCAAAATATAATGGAATCTGGGACACGGAACGGTTTTGTAACCGCTTTTGCAACTGCTTGCAACACACAGAACAATCAAAACGGATAATATATAAAGTGTCTTTTTCATAATTAAAAAAAGGTTTTCCCGCTTAATTCCCGCAGGAAAACCTCGTTGTTTTACAAAATTTAAAAATTATGATACAAAAACCTATTCTACGATTGCTTTGAAATTAGATTCGTCGAAGTAACGGATAAATTCAACATCGTTTTTAGCATAATCTTTGAGTGCAGAATTTTTCTTAACCGCGCTTCTAAGATTTGAGTAAACGCCGTCTTCGGTGTTGTTTTTAGCCGCAACAACTGCTTTCAAATAATCAACCCAAGCATCTTCCGAATTTACGTTGCCCAAAGTTGAAGAAGCAGCAGAAGTATTTTTGTTGAGAACCTCTGCGAGTGCTTTGTTGAAAGTAGGAGTAGAACCGAAGTTAGAAACTGCTTTTGCATAGTCGCCTTCGCGGATGTTGATAACGCCGAGGTTGTAGCCTGCTTCGTCGGAACCTAAGTTTTTGCCTTTGCCTAAATCTTCTTTTGCAGCCTCTGTATCACCGTTTGCGAGGTCGATAACGCCGAGGTTGTTGTAAATAGCTGATTGATTTGCATCGATAGATTTTGCTTTTTCCAACTGTGTTTTAGCCGAAGAAAGGTCGTTTTTCTTGATGTAATTAACTGCTAAGTTGTTGAAACCTCTCCAATCGTTAGGATATTTGCTTGTGTAATCTTTCAATAAGTTGATTTTAGAATCGGTATCGAGATTAGCCAATGTAGAGGTGTAAAGAGCCTCTTCCTGAGAAAGTTGTGAGGGGTCTGATTTAGCAAGACTTATAAGTTCGGATTCAGTTTTCTCTTTTGTTTCGAGAATAGCCTTTATTTCCGAACGACGGAGTTTGGGAAGAACCGTATTTTTCAAACCTGTATAAGCGGCAGAAATATTTTTGATTTCCCTTTCTCTTACGTTGGGGTCGGAATACATAGAAAGAACTCTCAAAATCAAATCTTTGTCTTTAAGGTCGGAGCCTCGGCCTCTTTCTTGAAACCTTCCCAGTCTTCTGCCTGAGTGGTTTGACGAGAAATGATGTTAGAAGTGCCTTCTACTTTTTTGAGTTGGTCTTTTGCAAATGTTTCACCTGTTTTTCCGCGTTGGTCAACGAGTTTTTCGTTCATATCCTCAGGACCGTCGGGAGAAGCGTAAGAGGCAACTTGAATTGCTTTAACGTTGGTGTTAGCATCTTCTGCCGCACTTTTAACGTCTGCAACGAAATTGCTTACGTCAGTCTTTTTCTGCTCTTTTTTGTCAAGAGCGGCTTTTTGCATAGGATAATAAACGGTGAGATTTTTAGTTGCTGTGCTGCTTTTGGGTTTTGCGATTTTTGCCTCAACAGTCATTCCGGCAACTTTGTCGTCGTTAGAAGAACCTGCTGCATTGCCTAAATTACTATCTACTTTTAAACCTTCTTCCACCAAAAGAGGAGTAACGTTAATACCGTCGCCGATTTTGATGTCTGCAACATCTACGGTTTCGGAACCTTTGGTTGCTTTCATCGAAAGCATAAGGTCTGACCTTCTGTACGGGTCGGAATAATCCAAAGTGTCTTGATAAGTGTAAGAACCACCTGTTTTATAAGGTATTGCGGTGTTGTTGTCCTTAATTTTTTCGCCCTGCAAAGTAGCGGGTTTCATTTTAATTTCGTCGGAAGTAGATTGAGATTTTACGCTCGGCGTACAAACCAAATATGCCTTCTTGTCGAAATATTTTGCGGGAAAACTTACCGTAATGCTTACCGGAACTTTACCAGCGTGCATTTCCAAAGGATTCGGCGTAATGCTGCGTTGGATTGTGTTGGCGTTGTCTGCCATTTTTTTCAGACCGTTGCAGCCGCCTGCCACAAAAGCTGTGGCAATCATTAATGCCAAATAATTAACTTTTACTTTTTTCATAATTACTACTATGTTTATTTGTCAATTTAATTTCCTAAAAATTACCGCACAAAATTATAATTTTTTTTCGTTATCAGGAAAAAAAAACATAATTTTTTCTTCAATTTT
>SJYC01029533.1:0-40421 GCA_006408675.1 Madoqua kirkii | reverse complement strand
GGGTCGGAATAATCCAAAGTGTCTTGATAAGTGTAAGAACCACCTGTTTTATAAGGTATTGCGGTGTTGTTGTCCTTAATTTTTTCGCCCTGCAAAGTAGCGGGTTTCATTTTAATTTCGTCGGAAGTAGATTGAGATTTTACGCTCGGCGTACAAACCAAATATGCCTTCTTGTCGAAATATTTTGCGGGAAAACTTACCGTAATGCTTACCGGAACTTTACCAGCGTGCATTTCCAAAGGATTCGGCGTAATGCTGCGTTGGATTGTGTTGGCGTTGTCTGCCATTTTTTTCAGACCGTTGCAGCCGCCTGCCACAAAAGCTGTGGCAATCATTAATGCCAAATAATTAACTTTTACTTTTTTCATAATTACTACTATGTTTATTTGTCAATTTAATTTCCTAAAAATTACCGCACAAAATTATAATTTTTTTTCGTTATCAGGAAAAAAAAACATAATTTTTTCTTCAATTTTATTTTTTTGTATTTTTCACGTTTTTGTGATAAAGTTTTTTTAAAAAAACTTTTATCAAATTTTAATCCAAATAATTCAAAATTATATATTTTTCTTAATTTTGTAACAAAAATTTTACTATGAAATTACTTTTTTGGGAACGGGTACTTCTTTGGGCGTTCCGATTATCGGTTGTAAGTGTGGGGTTTGTTTGTCAAAAAATCCGAAAGACAAAAGACTTAGAAGTTCCGTCTTAATACAAACACAAGGAAAAAATATCATAATCGATACAGGTCCGGATTTCCGCACTCAATGTCTTAACAATTTTGTGGAAAGAGTTGATGCTGTTTTTATAACGCATATTCACAGAGACCATCTATCGGGTTTGGACGATATTCGTCCGTTTTGTTATCTTCAAAAAGAATTTATACCGCTTTATGCAACCGAGTTTACGTGCAAAAGAATTTTAAAGGATTTTGCATATTGTTTCGGACAAAATCGTTATCCGGGCGTTCCGGATATTGAACTTCACGAAATTTCTCCCGAAGAGGATTTTTTTGTAGGCAACATTAAAGTAACGCCGATTACGGTTATGCATGCTAAAATGGAAGTTACGGCATACAGAATTGACAATTTTACATATATAACCGATGCAAATTTTATCTGTAAAGAATCGTTGGAAAAAATTTTCGGAACGGAATATTTGGTTGTTAATGCTTTGAGAAAAGAAGTGCATCCTTCGCATTTTAATTTACAACAAGCGTTGGATTTGATAGAAAAAATCCGTCCGAAGAACGCTTACATTACTCATGTCGGACACGGATTCGGTTTGTATGATGAGGTTCAAAAAACTTTGCCCGAAAACGTAACTCTTAGTTTTGACGGTTTAAAGATAGAATTTTAAAATGGAAACTTTTATTTTAATACTTTTAATATTAATTATTGTTTTGCTGACGGTTTTGATTGTCAGCGGACAAAACCGTTATAGGGAGATTTTGAGGAATTTTTCTGACATTGACGATTCCGTCAGAGAAAATTTTTCGGATTTTAGACGAGAAAAAAATAGTTCACAGTCTCAGGAAAGAATGGAAACGGCTTCTCAATTTCGTCTTATGAGCGAATCTTTGGGCAGAAATATTGACGCTTTGGCTCAGTCGCAAAAAATTCACTCGGACTTTTTTCGTCGCGGCTAAAAGAAATAAGCGAAGAAACAGCGAAGAAACTTTCTGAAATTCAAGGCATTGTAGATACAAAATTAAAAGAAACCATCGAAGACCGTTTTGACAAATCTTTTAAAATAATAAGTGAGCGTTTGGAACAAGTTTCAAAAGGTTTGGGAGAAATGCACGGCTTGGCTCAAGGTGTGGGGGATTTAAAAAAAGTTTTAACCAACGTTAAAACGCGGGGCAGACTTGGTGAAGTGGAGTTGGGAAATATTTTGGAACAGATTTTAAGTCCTTCGCAATATATTGTAAATGCTTGTGTTGAAGAGGATTCTCAGCGCAGAGTGGAATTTGCCGTAAAACTTCCTGGCAGCGACCCTGACGGAAAACCCGTTCTTTTGCCTATTGACAGCAAATTTCCTACGGAAGATTATCAGCGGCTTTTGGATGCTTACGACAAAGGCGGCGACATCGAACAAGAGGGGCTCCGATTTGAAAATTCGGTAAAAACTGCCGCCAAAGAAATTAATTCCAAATACATTCAGCCGCCTTTAACGACGGATTTTGCGATAATGTTTGTGCCTACGGAAGGGCTTTATGCGGAGATTTTGCGGCGGACGGGACTTTTTGAAAGTCTCAGGCGCGATTACAAAATCACCGTAACGGGACCTGCTAATTTGTCTGCGTTTTTGTCAAGTCTTCAAATGGGTTTCAGAACTCTTGCGATAGAAAAACGCAGCAGCGAGGTTTGGAAACTTTTGTCGCAAGTTAAGACGGAATTTTCCAATTTCGGCGACATTCTCGACAAAACCCGCAAAAAACTTTTCGAGGCTGCCAACGTTATTGATTCCGCCGGTGTCAGAAGCCGCGCAATAGAACGTCGGCTCAGAGACGTGGAAAATTATAACGCTTTGGAGCAATAATTTTTTTATTCCGCTTTTTTCGGGACGGGGTATTTACCGCTTTCAAAAATAAAATCGTTTTCGTTTAAATTGTTTTTTATTCCTGCTGACATAAGTACGGCAGGTCTGCGCCTGAGGCTTTAAGCGGAATATCTTTGCCATCAATTCCGCCCGTGGCGGAGGATTTCATATCGTAAAAACAATTTTCGATTGTTCCGTTGTTTTCTCTGCCGCAAACCGAACCTTTGTAGGAATTGCCCATTAAATTGCCGTAAAACAAACACGAGTTAATTGTTCCTGAGTTGTAGCCGCAGATGCCCCCGACATAATAGTTTGCCGAAACTGACGAAAAATTAACGTTGGAAATTATTTTTCCGCCGTTGTCGGCACAAATTCCGCCGGCAAAGGCTTGGGCATTAACTGTGCCGTTGTTGATACAATATTTAATCTCACCGCCGTTTTTGATGTTTCCCGTTATGCCGCCGGAGTTGTTGCCGGTGGTGGAGATTTCACCGTTGTTGGTACAATAATAAATTTTGCCGCCTTTTCCGCTGATTCCGCCTGCCGAAAAGCCTGATTTAACGCTATTTTCGTTGGAACATTCCTTTACTTCGCCTTCACACAAGCCTACAATGCCGCCTGTACAATCGTTACCCGAAATTACTCCCAAATTAACACATTTATAAATATTGGAGAAAGAATTTTTGCCCGTAATTCCGCCGATATTGTCAGTGCCGTTTATGCTGCCAAAATTGCGGCAATAACGAATTTCGTTGCTGCAATTTCCTGATATTCCGCCTATTGTAGAAATTCCCGTTAAAACGCCGTTGTTGTAACAAGAGTCTATCGTGCCGTTGTTGGCACCCGAAATGCCTCCACCGTTGTAACTGCATTTAATATCGCCTTTGTTGGTGCATTTGAGGATTTTGCCGTCGTCGTAACCGCAAATTCCTCCGCAATAATTTTCGCCGGTTATTGAGCCTGCAAAAATGCAGTTTTCGATTTTTCCGGTGTTGAAACCGCAAATTCCTCCGCAATAGTATCTGCCGCCGATGGGAGAACGTTCTACGGTTAAGTTTTTGATTGTTCCGCTGTTAAAACCGAAAAGACCTACGTTGTCGGTTTGGGGCGAAGTGCAGTTGAAATTATTACCGAAAAACCTGCTCCATCAAAATTGCCGCAAAAAGGAAACAAATAATTTCCTATCGGTTTTTGGTCGTCGCTGTTAGGACAGGTAATGTTGCCTTCTAACTTGAACCAAATGCCTTCAAAACCGTTTATGCAGACAAAACCGTTGTAAGCGGAATTGTTGTTTACGGCGTAACGGAATTTTTTGAGGTCGTCGTAAGAAGAAATTATCAGCGGATTTTCTTTCGTTCCTTCGCCCGGAAGCGAAGAATCCGTTATTCTTATGATTATGTTTCTTTGTGCCGAATTGTTTTTAACCGTTAAAATGGCGACACTTTGTTTTTTGGGTTCGGCTTTCGATGAGGAAATTTTCAAAACGTCTTTCCTTTTACATTCGTATGTTATGCCTTCGAAATTCAGAAGTTTTATTGCCGATTTAACGTTTAGGGCAGTTTCGTTGGGGTCGATAAAAATCGGTGTTGCTGCCAAAAACGCCTCTTCGTGCGGAGAGATGGAAATTAAACGGGGATACATATTTTCTTCGTATTGGAAGTCAAATGAAAGACCGTTTTTTATTTCGAGTTTTTTGCCAATCATTTGAATGGTAAGATAGCCGTTGGTTTCTATGAGCGAAGATTGTTTGTCAGTTTTGGCAACGGCATTTTCTAACACGCAGATTTGTTTGTCGAAAAAACAACCCATAAATTTTGACGATAAAGAATTTCCGCAAATTCCGCCTGCATAATCGCCGTAACCTTCAACCGAACCCGTAAAAATTATTTGAGAAACATTTGCCGCGATGCAATTTCCGCAAATTCCTCCCGTGTTGTAATGTCCTTTTACCGAAACGGCAGAAATACATTTTTCGATTTTTCCTCCTGACACTAAGCCGCAAAACGAGCCTGTGTTGTCGCCGCCGATTACAATGCCGTCGGTTAGGACGAGTTTTTGGATTTTTCCTTCGTTACAACCGAAAAGTCCGCAGTTTTTTTCTAACGGACGGCGGATATTTAGTCCCGAGACACAATATCCGTATCCTACAAAATTTCCTCTGAAAGGCATTACGGCATTTCCTATCGGCTGCCAATTAACGCCAGAGGGTATTTTAACATTGTCGGTTAAAACGATTGTAACATCTTCAAAACCGTTTATGTTGGCAAATCCGTTGTAACTCCCGCCCGAATTTACTGCTTTGGCAAATTCCAAAAAGTCGTCGTAACCGTTTATTCTGAGCGGAGAATGTTCCGTTCCGTTGTTTTTAAGACGGTTGTCGGCGATTTTGAGGTTTATTCTTCTGAGACATTTTCCGCCTTTTATTAACAGCGAAACACAAGCACGTTCTTTGGGTTTTGCTTTATTGGCCTCGATGCTTAAATATTGTTCGGACTCAGTGGAATATTCAACGTCTTGGGCTTGTGTTAAAGAAATTTCTCCGTCTACATTGTTTACGTTGTAAGGTTCGTTTAAAATTACGGGGACGAGTGCCGCAGAAATTTCGGGCGAATTTTTCGACATCGAAAGCCCCGGATACATATTAGGATTAATAGATATTTCTTCGTCTTTAACGTAGTCTACAACATCAAGTATTTGCTTGGTTGTTAATGGTTTAATTGTTTTTACTTCAATTGTTCCGCAACCTTTTTTCAACGGACACATCTGAATGTCGTAAACGCAGTTGGCAACAAAAGTGTTGTTTTGAGCGTTGCTGCCCAAAATGCCGCCGCACGATTTTCTATCGGCAACTCTGCCGTAATTGAAACACGATTTTATTGTGCCGTTTTCGTAATTTTTGCCGCAAATTCCTCCGCCGTAATTGTTGCAAATTATTTCGGCCGTGTTGATACAATGTTCTATCGTTCCAGAATTGTGGCTGCAAATTCCTGCGCCGTAGTAGTCGGCGTAGACAATTCCGCCTGCGATTATCAGGTTTTTAATTGTTCCGGCGTTGTAACCGAAAAGTGCGCAAGCCGCTCCGCCGTCATCTTTAATCATCATTCCCGTAATGCAATGTCCGTTTCCGTCAAAAACTCCTGCAAAACGTGTTGAATAATTTTTACCGACGGCAATCCACCCTGAATTTTCAGAAGTATAATCTTTGTTGCCTAAATCTATGTCGGCAACAAGCGTTATCGTTTTACCCGAAAAGTCGTAAGGCGAGAAAAATCCCGTCGAACCGTTTACAAGTTGGGCAAAGCCTGCTAACTGCTCTGCTGTGGAAATTTCGTAATTGTCTGATTTTATGTTGTTTACATACCATTCAATGTCAGGGGTTAAAACGTTTTGAGAAAAAACGTTGAAACCGTAAAACCAAATTAACAATATAATAATAAGGTGTTTCATATTTTTTAGAGTTTTATATTGTTCAAAATTATGTTTTAATCCTGCAAAATATGTTAATTAAACGTTAATTTTTCTTTATACGGGAACCTGCTTTGTCAAGGTCTAATTCGAGAGTGCAGACAACCGTTCCGTGGTCGGATTTGCATTTGTCGTAACGAGAAGAGGCAAAAGTTCTGTCTACAAGATGGTCGTTGTAGACAGAAACTTGTCCTACACGGCCTACGTTACGGGGATTTTCGGTTACGAGTTCTTGTGATACCATAATGTGGTCGAGACTTTCGTACATTCCGTTGTGAATATGGGTGTAATAAAAATCTTGATAACTCCGCCTTGCCTGAATATCTTTTACATGATAAAGAAGAACGTCCCAAATATCTTGTTTTTGTTTGTCGGGCAAACGGTGTTGGGGCGGTTCGCCGGTTATGATTCTTGACGTAACGGAATTTCCGGTATCGTTAACATCGCCCATTACAACGGTAGGACGGTTTTTGTGGCGCAACGAGTTCATTAAAATCGTTCTCAGGGCAGCCGTCTCCGCCGCACGGAGCATCAACGCTCTAACTTGTCCGCGGGCTAATCAACGGGATTGTTTTCGTCTTCGCCGTCGTAAAGAAGAGGTCGTTTGGATTTTAAATGGACAACGTAAAAAGTTATCAATCCGAAAGGTTTGATGTAAATGTCGGCTTTAAGAACAGGCCGCGAAAAACTCTTAAACGGCAAATAAACGTTTTTGCCCGATTTGGTTTGAAAATCAATTATGGATTCTTCGGGAAAACTATCAAAAATTTCAACATCGTCAATGGGGTATAGCGACAACAAAGCAACGCGGGGTTGTTCGCCCGTTTGGTCGCCCATAATGATTTCGGCGTTTTTGTAACGGCGGTTTTTCGTGGTAATATTCAAAAGTGCTTGTTTGTGGAAACATTCTTGAAAACCGATAATGTCGGCATCCATTTGTGTCAGCATAAAATCCACCCATTGTGCTTTGCGCGAAAAATCCTCCGGCGAACATTTTAATCCGCCGTTGTAAACCTCATGATTGGGCAACATAAGGTTCATAAGATTAAACGTTCCTACTTTTACCGTTTTTATATTTGTGTACATAATTATCTTTTTTAGAAAATCACTGCGAAAATCACGCCGAAAAAAAAAATATTTTCAAAAAAACGATAAAAAATTTTGAAATCAAAAATCATTTTTCATATCTTTGCAGTCTGAAAAAAATTAAATTTAATTTAAAAAACACAAATGATTATAGTACCGGTAAAAGAAGGCGAAAATATTGAAAAAGCCCTCAAAAAATTTAAAAGAAAATTTGAAAAAACGGGAGTTGTGAAAGAACTCCGTGAAAGACAAGCATTTACGAAGTTTTCCGTAAGAAGAAGAGAACAAATTAAAAAAGCAATCTATATTCAGAGGCTTCAAAGAATGGCAGAAGAAATTTAATAAATTATCTTCAAACCAAAAAAACCGCTTAAAAATTTTTTAAGCGGTTTTTTTTTGCTAAATTAGCGGTAAATTTTTTTAACAAAACCAAAATATGAAAATAAAAATAAAAACAATTTTACTCCTTTCGGCATTTGCCTTATCGGGGTGTACTTCTGACATTTACCTTTTTAAAGAAAAGGCTTATTTTAAAAATTTCCGATACGAGGGTTCCGACCCCGAATTTGAACAAGGCAAATTGTCGGACGGCGAAATTTTTAATCCTGTTCTTCAAGGTTCGTATTCCGACCCAAGTGTTTGCAGAAAAGGAAATGATTATTACATGGTAACGGCAACTTATTCGTTTTTTCCGGGCATAGCCGTTTTGCACAGCAAAGACCTTGTTAATTGGAAACAAATAAGTTATGCTTTGTCTAACGAACAACAATGTCTTAACACTTCATTGAGTTCGGCACAGGGAGTTTTTCCTTCTACGATTCGTTACAACGAGCAAGACGGGAATTTTTACATAACCGGAACTTTTGTCGGCGGCGGCGGACACTTTATTATTAAAGCGAAAGACCCGAAAGGTCCGTGGTCTGACCCTGAATGGCTTTACGGTTTGGGCGGCGTGCATCCGTCTCTTTTTATTGACGACGACGGAAAAGCATATCTTCTTAATCAAGGAAGTCCCGATTATGTTCCGCCGTACAGTGATTACAAAGTGATTTGGATTCAGCCTATGAATCTTAAAACAATGAAAAACGAAGGCGAAAGAAAAATTATTCTCAAAGGCGGGGATATTTTGGAGAAAAAACCTATTTGGTTGGAATCACCGCATTTGTATAAAATTGAAGGCAGATATTTTTTAACGGCCTCGGAAGGCGGTGGTTTGGGCAATGGTTGTTCGGTTTGTGTTTATTGTTCCAACAACGTTTACGGTCCTTACACTCGTTATGAAAACAATCCTATTTTAACCCAACGCCGTCTTTCTCCTGCTCGTGAAGAAGCAGTTATCGGAACAGGACATTCCGACTTTGTTCAAACACCGTCGGGAAATTGGTATGCTTTTTTTCAAGGTATGCGTTCTTATTCGCCTTCGGGAGATTACAATCAAGGTAGGGAAACTTTTTTGATGCCTGTGGTTTTTGACGGAATTTGGCCCACGATAATTCGTAACGGCGAAAACATACCGTTGAAAATTTCTTCTCCCGAAGGAGCAAAATATTTAAAAGATACTTCCGTGTATTCCGCCTATATTCCTCACGGAAATTTTGTGTACGAAGAAAATTTTTCGTCAAAAGAACTTCCTATGCAATGGTTTTTTCTCAGAACACCCGTTTCTCCGCAAAATTTTAAAGGGGAATCAATAACGGATGGTTTGTTGTTTCCGTTGGAAATCAACAACTTACGCTCAGTCCGTCATGCAGGGTTTGTTGCAATGAGACAAATGCACAATAAATTTTCGGCAGAAACGGAACTTCATTTCTTACCCGAAAACAACAAAGAATTTGCAGGACTTGCACTTTTTGCCGGAGACAAAAACAATTACGGATTCGGAATAACGATGCGTTCTAATATTCCTTCGTTGGTACTCCAAAAAGCCGTTAAACAGGATGACGAAATTGTAAAAGAAGAATTTGCTACGAAAAAACTTTCCGACGGATTTGAAGGCAGAATATTTTTACGGGTTGAAAGAACGGACGGAGGTTTTAGTTTTCTTTACAAATTCAAAAAAGAATCTGATTTTGAAACTCTGGCTAAAAATGTTTCCGTTGAATATCTTAGCGGTCAGAGGATTATGGAGTTTTACGGAACTGTTATCGGACTTTACGCCAGCAAAGAAGAGGAGGAAGAATAATGACAAAGTACAGATGGGTATTTGCGTTTTGCTTTTCCTTGCAACAACGGTAAATTATTTAGACAGACAGGTTTTTTCGTTGCTACAACCCGTTTTGACGGATATTTTTCATTGGACAAATTCCGATTATGCTAACATAACTTCTACTTTTACGTTTATGTATGCCGTTTTTACTTTGATAGTAGGGCGTTATGTAGACAAGTTAGGGACGAAAAAAGGTTATGCCTTGGCCATATCAATTTGGTCGTTAGGTGCTTGTATTCATGCTTTTGTGTATTTTGCCGAGCCTGAGGCGCAAATGTCGTTTTTAGGATTTGCAATACCTGTTTCGGTTTTTGGTTTTATGATTTGCCGTTCTGTTTTGGCGTTGGGAGAATCGGGAAACTTTCCCGCTGCAATCAAAACCGTTGCGGAATGGTTTCCGAAAAAAGAGCGTTCTTTTGCAACCGGAATTTTTAATTCGGGCGCAAATATAGGAGCGATAATTGCACCGCTTAGTGTTCCCGTTATTGCAAAATATTGGGGTTGGCATTGGGCATTTGTTGCAGTGGGAGCGATAGGATTTTTATGGCTTTTGCTTTGGATTTTTTTGTACGACAGCCCCATAAAAATGTTGAAAAAAGGCAAAATCAATCAAGAGGAATTTTTGTATATTAATTCTGACGAAAAAGAACAAAATGTTGAAGATAAGAATGTTGAAAAAAATGTTTCTTGGTTTTTGCTTTTGAAATTCAGACAAACTTGGTCGTTTGCGCTTGGAAAATTTTTTACTGACGGAGTTTGGTGGTTTTTCTTGTTTTGGATGCCGAGTTATCTCAAAACCAATTACAATATGGAAACCTCAGATATGATGTTCCCTTTGGCGGTTTTGTATAGTATGACTATGATTGGAAGTATTTTCGGAGGTTATCTTCCCAAAATATTTTTGAAGGACGGGTCAAATCCTTATAAAGCAAGGATGAAAGCAATGCTGACCATTGCCGTTTTTCCGTTAGTTGTGCTTTTGGCACAGCCTTTTAGTTCTATTTCGTATTGGATTCCGTGATTTTAATCGGAATAGGTTGTTCGGCGCATCAGGCCTGGAGTGCTAACATTTATACAACGGTTTCGGATATGTTCCCTAAAAAAACCGTTGCCTCAATTATCGGAATTGGAACTATGGTAGGTTCTTTGTCAGGAGTTTTAACAAGCAAAATAGGAGGGTGGCTTTTTGATTATTACGGTGCAAAAGGCTCTGTTGAAACGGGTTACACAATAATGTTTGTTTATTGTGCCGTTGCTTATTTGATAGGTTGGACAGTTATGAAAATTTTAGTTCCGAAATACAAAGTAATAGAAATTTAAAAAAAACGGGGATAATAAAAATCCCCGTTTTTTTATTCAGCCGGATTGGTTTGAATCTGAGGTGCTTGCGGAATTTGTGGTACGGCGTTTTGATTAATCATAATTTGTTTTACGCCTGATTCTTTTTGTGATTGTTGGTTTCTGTTGCCGCCGCTGATACTTGCAACGATACTCAAAAACGCAACTGCAATTACCAAACCCCAAGTATACTTTTCGAGTTTGCTTTTTTGTTCGGCAACACCGCCGAATTGGGTTCCCGCACTTAAATCCGATGCCAATCCGCCGCCTTTGCTGTTCTGAACCAAAACGATAAGAATCAACAAAACGGCTGCAATAACGATTAAAGTTACTAATGTTGTGTACATAATTTTTATTGATTATTTTTCAGTTTTTTAATTTCTTCGATTTTTTGAGCGAAATAATCGCCTTTTTCGGGATATTTCGCATTAAGTTTTTCGTAACTCGAAATAGCCTTGTCGTAAAGTTTTTGTGTGATATAGAGTTTTGCAAGTTTTTCCGAGTATAGTTCGGGCTGTTTTACCGAATCCTGACCCATATCTCCTTCCGTTACTTCTTTGTTACGGTCGAGATGGTGTTCTTCCTTTAAAAATTTGTCAATAAGATTATTGTTGGAATTTTCTTCTTCGGCTGAAGTTTTTTCTTGGGTTGAAGTTTTCTCTTCGGGAACGTATTGGTCTTGCTTTTTGCGTTTTTCAAGAGTGCCAAAAGTTTTTCGGCAGCCGAAAGTTCTTTTCCTTCTTTTTTGGACTCTTCACTGGTAGTAGTTGTAACTTGCTCAACAACAGTTTTTTGCGTAGGAGTCTCGGTAACGGTTGTAATTGTTTTTTCGATTATAGTTGTAACTGTTGCAGCAGCGGCGGCAACTTCTTTTTCTGCGGCTGCGACTTTTTCTGCGGCTTCTTTTTCTGCCTTTTCTTTTGCTAATTTTTCTGCTTTTTCTTCTTCAACTATTTTTTTTGCAACTTCTTCCTTTTCTTTTCTTATTGATGCAATTTTGTCTAAAATTTTATCGCCCGACTTTTTAGAATCCTCTTTTTTGGGTTCTTCTTTTTTTACTTTTTCCTTTTTTGTATCTTCTTCTTTAACGACGGTTTTTCCGACGGTTTCAGTTTTTGTTTCCGTTTTTATATTAATAGGTTTAACGGCAGGTTGATTGTCGTCTTTTGCAAATTCCGCTGCTGCTGAAATAATCGAACCGTCTTCGGCAACATTTGTTGCAACGGTTTGATAATTACTTTCTTGACGGATGTCAAAAAAATCTTTAACAAGATTTTCGTGATTTGTTTTCCGCTCTTGATGCGTTAAATTTTTCTTTTTGGGAGTTTCGGTTTTTTCAACTTTTTCTGACGTTTTTTCAACTTTTTCTTTTTTGGGTTCTTCGGGTTTTGTTATAAGAATTCCCGTATTATTAATAAATTCTTTTTTACTTTCCTCTTTCTTTTCTTCCTTTTTTTGGACGGGGGTTGTATCAGAAACAATTGTGGGTTGTTTGTCAGCGGTGTTGTTTTCCGAAGAAAAATCCATTAAACCGTAAAGCATTTTTCTGTCGGCTACATAAAGCGATTCCACGGGAAGTTTTTCCTTAACCAATTTTTTGTTGATTTTTTTCAACGACTTCAAATACATAAGATGGGCCGTTTGAAAAAACGGAAATTGCTTTATTAATTGCTCTATCTCCACAACCGAAGAATCGTTTAGAGTGTCCGGCTCTTGAAGATATTGAAAAACTGTTTTGAATTCATCATAATTTTTTTCCTTGTTTTATTTATTCCTTGTACTTAATTTTTTTCTTTACCAATTAACAACCGAATCGTTGAAAATATCGTCAATCAGTTGTCCAGTAATTTCTTCCACTAATGCCGCCTCAACCGTTGCAAACGAACTTGTAACATCATAATCGGCGTAACGCGAATAAGATTTGTCGAAATCGTTTTCGGGAGCGGTCTCGTTGGTAAAAGTTACTTTAAGTGTTATTGTAAGGCGGTTGTAACTTGCTGTCTCGCCCGATTTTATACCGACGGCGGTTATGGTGTAACCCGTTATCGTTCCTTCAAAATGCAAATCTCCGCCCGATTTTACAAGCGATAAAGGTGTCTGACTGATAAATCTGTCTTTCAAAGCCTCCGTTATCGTGTTGCTTAAAGTGGCGTTTACGTATGTGGAACGGTTTTGAAAATAGTCAATCGAAACAGTTTTTGCCGTTCCGTAAGAAGCCCCCGTAAAAGAATAAATCCCGCAAGAGCAAAGAAAAATGAGCGATAATATAAAAAAATATTTTTTCATTTGTTAAAATCGTATTCTTTGAGTTTGCGGTATAATGTTCTTTCTGAAATTCCGAGTTCTTTGGCTGCTTCTTTGCGTTTACCGGAATGTTTTTCCAACGCTTTTTGTATCAATGTGTATTCCGAATCCATAAGCGAAAGGTTTACCTCCGTATATTCTTCGGTGTCTATGATATTGCTTTCGTCGCGGAAATCCGTCGTTTTTGAAATTGAAGTTTCTCCGCTTACAGGTGTTACTATCGGACGGTTGATTGTCATAATGTTGTTGTCGAAGGTTGTAACTCCGCTTATGTCGTAAGTGTTTGACGGATGGTTTTTGCCGTAATCCGAACCGGTAAGGTGTTGAATATCTTTTCTTAAACCGGCAATATCGGTTTTGAGGTCAAACAAAATTTTGAAAATTATTTCTCTGTCGGAAGAATAATTTCCTTCTTGATTATTTTCCCTTTTGTTGTCTTCCTTTTGACGGAAACTATTGCAGGGTGGTTTTCTGCTTGATAATCAGGCAGATATTTTATGATAACATCTTCGGAAATATCTCTTTGTTCTTCAATAATTGATACTTGTTCGGTAATGTTGCGCAGTTGGCGGATATTTCCCGGCCAATGGTATGAGAGAAGAACTCTTTGAGCGTTTTCGTCCAATTTTACGGCGGGCATATTGTAACGCTCCGCAAAATCGGCTGCAAATTTTCTGAACAACAACACAATATCATTACCTCTGCGTCTTAAAGGCGGCATATTGATTTGAACTGTGTTGAGCCTGTAATAAAGGTCTTCACGGAATTTTCCTTCTTTAACGGCTTTTGCTACGTTTACGTTTGTTGCGGCAACAACTCTGACATCGGTTTTTTGAACTTTGCTCGAACCTACTTTCATAAATTCTTTGCTTTCAAGCACTCTTAGAAGTCTGACTTGTGTGCTTAAAGGCAGTTCAGCAACTTCGTCCAAAAAAATCGTTCCTTTGTCAGCAACTTCAAAATAGCCTTTTCGTGTATCGTTAGCACCGGTAAAAGAGCCTTTTTCGTGTCCGAAAAGTTCGCTGTCGATTGTGCCTTCGGGAATTGCACCGCAGTTTACGGCTATGTAAGGGCCGTGTTTGCGGCTGCTTAAAGCATGAATTACTTGCGGGATATGCTCTTTTCCAACGCCGGATTCTCCGATAACAAGAACGGAAATGTCGGTAGGGGCTACCTGAACGGCAATATCTAACGCTCGGTTTAATTCCGAGTCGTTGCCTATGATTCCGAACCGCTGTTTGATGCTTTGAAGTTCCATTGCAAGAAAATTACGCCTATTTTCAAAGGTACAAAATTAATGATTAATTTCGGAATAATAAATTTTTTTTAAAAAAAATATTATAATTCCCTTTGTTTGACGTAAATAATGCTGCGGTGGAGAATTATTATTTCCATTACTTGTTCAAATTCAAAATCGGCAACGGCTCTGAAATTCTCTTTTTTATATCCGTAATGAAATTTGCCGGAATACTATCGTCGGGGATTTTGTCGTAAATAAAAACGGGAGCGTTTTCGTCCATAGGCAAAGTTTCGAGACTAACTTCTTGATTTACAACAACATTTACATTGTTGCCGAACCTTTTGTGGCGTAATGCGTATTCGGCGGCTTCTTCGCCCGAAAGCACTTTTACCCGGTCGAAAACCACCATAAGTTTACCGTCGCAATAAGCAGTCCGTTTAAAAGTGGCGATGGCAGTATCGGGAGTGTTTCTGCGTTTTGTAACGGAGTCTGCATAGAGAGAATCTCTGATTTTTGCTTTTAAAATATCTTCTTCCGTTTCGGTTTTTGTTCTGAAACACGATGAAAAGAAAAAAATAATTGTTAATATGTAAAAAAAGTTTTTCATTAGGATAAAAACAATATAAACAAATACAAAAAACGTCCTGTAAAATTATATTTTTTTCACGGGACGCAATTTTTTAGTCAGAAAAAAGACGAAAAAATAATTTTTTCTTTTTCAGTCGTTTTCTTCGAGTTTAAAAATATCTTCCAATCTTACTTTGAAATATCTTGCAATTTTCAAAGCCAAGACGGTTGAAGGAATAAATTTACCCGTTTCGATGGCATGAATCGTTTGTCTTGAAACATCAACCCTTTCGGCGAGTTCTGCTTGGGTAATTTTCTTCTTGGCGCGTTCCACCCTGATTGTATTCTCCATAATTTTTTTGATTTTTTTTTAAAGTTTACTAATTTCTTTTTACCGTAGACAATTTAAAGTTTAACTTGCGGTTTGTTGTTTCTAATAAGAAATTTTTACAAAATATATACCATTTTTTAATTTTCGGTAGTATTTTTTCTATTATAGTGTATTTTTTTATAAATAAAAAGGCAAAAATTCTAAACTCTCACGCCCATTACAACAACATCGTCTACCTGACGTTCTTCCGGACCGCGCCAGTCGCAGAAAATTTTATCAAGAATTTCTTTTTGTTCTTGCATAGGTTGATTGTGGATTTCGAGCAGAAGTTCGCGCAAACGTTTGCTAGAAATTTCTTTTTGGTATGATAATTGAGTTGGTCTTGAAAACCATCGGAAAAAGTGTAAAGACAATCGCCTTTTTGTAATTCTATTTCCGTACAATGGAACGGGTCGTTTTTAACAAAAATACCGATAGGCATTTTGTCGGCTTTGTAAACGTTGATTTCGTTGCCGCGGATAAGAACCAAAGGATTGTTTGCCCCTGCGTAAGAGAGGGTCATGTCTTTTTCGTTGATAACGTAAACGGCAATGTCCATACCATCGCGGCTGCGGTCTTTTTTAGAAGGCGGAATCGCATCCAAAGGCTCGTCGTCGCGCTGTCTTAACCCCGTAATTATCGCTTCACGAAGTTTGTTTAAAATTCTATCAGGGTCAAGAACACGTCCTACAATGTAGTTGAGATTGGTTATGCCTAACATAGACATAAAACCGCCCGGAACTCCGTGTCCCGTACAATCGCCTACAACGCATACTTTGTAGTCGCCGAATTTGTCAATCCAATAAAAATCACCGCTTACAACGTTGCGGGGTTTGTAAAGCAAAAAGTGTTCGGGGAAAATTTCGTTTATTACGGTCTCCGGCGTTAAAAGCGAATGTTGAATGTTGTAAGCATAATTTATACTTGCCTGAATTTCGTTTTTCTGTTCTTCAATTTCGTGTTTTTGGGTTTGAAGTTTAACGTAATATTCGGTAATGAGTTCATTTTCGGAATTAATGGTGTTGGCAGTTTCCTCTGATTTTTCAAGTCTTATGCTCAACTCTTTTTCCCTGTTTTGCATTATGGTAAAAAGGCTGAAAATGAAAATTACCGCTATAAGTATTACGGCAAATTGTGCGATATTGTCCCAAAAAAGAACCGAATATAAAGATTCCGTATCGGGCAGGGCGTTTAATTCGTCTAACAAATTATTTTGTGCCCACATTGCCGTGGAGAAAAACAAAATCAACACCATTACAAGCCACATAATTGTCGATTTGCCGAAACGGTTTTCTTTGTCTTTGTAAAATACAATCCAATAGTAAATCATCCTACCAACGCCCAAGTTGTAAGAAGAATGTAACTTTCCCTTGCGAGGACATTTTTAGCAAAAATGTTAGGCACTAACAAGAAAACAAACAAAAATATCATTAAGACAAAACCAGCAATTCCGGATATTTTTGTTATGCGATTTTTCTTTGTATAAACGGTTTTGTAAGTGCAAATTGAAATATAAGCGTATACTACTGCCGCCGAAAGCGAAGAAACGTCAGCATTCCAACCGATAACCGTCCGTCCCATAAAAAAAACAGGTATCGATATAAAAAGAAGTGTTAAATGGGCTCTGATAGGAATGCCGTGCTTATCTTCTTGTGCAAGTTTTTTAGGCATAAGACCGTTTTGAGCCATTATTACCAAAACTCTTGCTCCTGCGCGGTGAAAACCCAAAACACCGGTTGCAAGAGCTGAAAACGCTGCAATACTTACAAGCCAAATGCCGGTTTGTCCCATTACTCTGTAACTGTTGAAAAACACGGGAACGGAGTCCAACCCTTTCATTTGCGGAAGTTTTTTGACGTATTCAACCCAACCGTTGCAATCCTCGGGCGAACCGGAGGCAGCAATCAAAACGGTAAAAACGTAGCAAAGCATTCCCGTAAAAATTGCAATGGCCGAATACATAAAAATTTTTTTTACGGGGAAACTCGTCTCACCCACCGAATGGGTTACGGTTTCAAATCCCACGAAAAGAAAAGGCGAGAAAACCACTATGTTAATTACCTGAACCCAATAAGATTCTTTGTCGGTAAAAAGCGGGTAAAGCGAAATATGAAAATCCGTATTTTAACTATTCCTACAAAAAGGGCAAAAATGGATATAAAAAGCGACAATGCCAAAACCGTCCTTAAAAAATTGGCTAATTTTTTTGCGTAAGTGGTTATTAATCCGAGAAATGCCTTAATGAGAATTGTTAATAAAACTTCTCCGAAATAAACTTCGTAACCGGCAATTTTGTACATATAACCCCATTGAAAAAAGTCGCCGAAAAGACTTCTGAACAGCAGCACAAAACTTGCCGCATTAGCCCAAAGAATGGAAATGTAAGTTAATTCTATTGACCAAATAACCAAAAAAGCGTGGTCTTCGCCTAAGATATTACGGGTGTAGACATACGAACCTTTATTGTGCGGAAAATTGTGAACCATCCAAGAGTAATTTCTGCACACAATAAAACTTATCAGTGCCGCAACGGCAAAGCCTAAAACCGAACCCAACGGTCCTGCATTCGGCAAAAACACCGTTCCGGGCATAACTATCGACCCCCAGCCTATAATACAGCCGAATGCCATTGCCCAAATGGAAATGCCGTCAAGATTCGGCAGTTTTTTCACCGTACTTCCCGCCATTGTTTAAATAATGATTAATCTGAATAATCACAAAATTTGTACCGTTCTTTTAAAGTTTTTTCACATTTTTTTTATGACTTCTTCCGCCTTAGTGAAATCGGGAATTATAAATTCTTCGTTTATAAGGGCTTTGTCGGACGAAAGTCTTGCCAAAAATCTTATGCCGCAATTTCGTGCTGCATCTCTGTCGGTTGTAGCATCGCCGATAAAAAGGACTTGCGTTTTAGGAACGGAATATTTTTCGGTTATTTTGTTGATATGGATTTCTTTTGTATCGGGAGAACCGAGAACTTCGGTAAAATATTCCGAAAGTCCTTTTTTTTCGACTATTCTTTGTATTTCGTCCTGAGGAGTGCCGGTAGAAATAAAAAATTTTACCGTGTCGGAATATTTTTTCAAAAAATCTTCAACTCCTTTTGTTAAAGGGGCTTTAACAACTTCTTCTTCAACCATTCTTGTGAAAGCAGCACACATTTCTTTGTGTTCATGCTCGGTTATTTCTCTGTTTAACAATAGTTTATGAAGTATTGGAAAAAGTTTTACCCTTGATACTCCCCCGTGGAGAAGGTGATAATCAAGTGCTTTGCGAGCAATTTCGTGTCCGAATTTTATATAAGAATTGTAATAAGCGGCGTTTTTTATGTCGCAACTCTCGCATACGACACCGTCAAAATCTAAAAAAATAATTTTCGGAAAAATCATAGAAAAAAATATTTTTTGCAAAATTAATGAAAAAAACGGTTAATCGGCAAAAAAAATTTTACGGATACGTTTTTTTCTTATAATTTTGAAAAAAAGTTTTCTTTTAAAAAAATGACTGCAAAAGCACTTCTGATAAAAAGCACTGCCGGAGAAAAAGAAAATCCGCGCGGACAATGGCACAAATTCGACCAATCTTCGCCTTATATTCAAGGTATTGAAACGGGTGGATTAACTCAAAATGTTGATTCCGAAATACTTAATGCAATGGTTTCGGGGCTTCCAAATCTTTGGGCAAGAGCGTATATGTTTAAATACGCCTTTAAATATACTGCCAAAGACGAAAACATAAAAACCTCGGGGCTTATTAAATATTACGAATCTCTTTTGGAAGAATGGAAAGGACTTGCGGCTTTGCTTGCAGTCTATCCTGACAGAATAACGGTTTCAAAGCCTTTGTATTTGGACGGCGGTGCGGAGGAAAATCTTTTTGAAATTTCTTCTTCTTTCGGGGATATGTTGTTTGACGACAGAGATTTGTGGTCAGACCCCGAAAAACTTTTCTTAAAAGAAGATACAAGACCTTTTGTCCAAATAATTTATTACAACGGATTTCCTGTCGGGGCAACAAGTCCGCATACATTATTTTTTACTTCTTCTGACAACAACGGTTTTCCCGAAAGCGGTGATGTTAAATGGTTTAGAAATTCTCGTCTTTGCGACCCTTTGGTTTACGGTGGTTTAAATGGCGACAAATTGCAAAAGATTTTCATTTTGGTTAATAATTTTGTCGAAAAAATACCTGAATTTGAAAAAAAAATCAACAAAAATCGAAATGGGAAAGAGTCTCTTTCGCTTTCGGGCGTTTATACTTATTTGAAAGACAAATGGTTGAAAGAAATTTCAGAAAAAAAATCCCAAGCCCCGAAAGAAGGCGTTTTGGACGGAGAACTAAAATTTTCGGAACCTTTTAAACCTTTGTTTTCGGTTAAAAAAGATATTTTTTACAAAAACGGACAATTTAGTTTCAGCAATGAAGTCGGTTCTCAAACCGTTGATTACAAAAACTTTTGCTTCAAGACGAATTTCTCTACTCTTTTGAACAGGAAGATAGCGAACTAAATTCTTTGGACAATGCTCCCGTTTATTACTTAAAGGCGTTAGACCCTGCTGATGCGGCTCATTGTTGGTATTTCCCGTTGCCGCTGAGTTGTTATGGATTGGGAATTTTCAAGAATAAGACAGGGGAATTAGTTAATCCCTTAGATTCGGATTGCAACGAGTTGAGAGCCGTTGTAAAAGGCAATATCGTATCGGTAGAACTTTATTTGAGGGTAGACGGCAAACGTTTGACCCCCGTTGTTAAGGAATATAAAATAAAACCGTTTTCAGGTGCGGCAAAAAGCGTTATTATGTGGCCCGATTTTGTATCGAAGGATTGGACTGCGTATTATCTTTACAACGAATTTCCGTCTAACAATTTGGGCGAAAAATTTGTTCCGTTTTATAAAAAGTTTTCCGAAAACGGTGGTTTTGATTCGGGAGATTTTTATTACGGCGAAAAAAATAATCTTGTTTATGCCGATGAGGAATCCGACGAGGTAAACGCCGTCAGATTGGTAAAATATCCTGCCGAAATTGCAACTGCCGACAATACTCCTTACGAAATTATCCGTTCCGACAAGCCTTTTGCAGGGCTTGAAATCCGTAGCCGCGAAAACGGAAAAGACAGAATTTGCGGCTATTTAATCATAAAAAAATGCAACGACGAATGTCGGATTAAGGATTTGAGTTATGAAAGCAATTTAGAAAAAGTTATTGTCGGAATAGATTTCGGAAGTAATAATTCGTGTTTGAGTTTTTCGGGGCAGGGACAAAGCGGAGTAAAACCGATAACGTTTCAAAACCGCAGGGTTTTCTTAACTGGCAACGAACACGAAGACAAAAAACACGAAAAAACGGCTTTGAGAAACGAACTTTTGTTTTTTCAGAACGAGAGTTCGCCTAACGGTCAGATAAAATCTTGGGTTCATGACCATGATAGAAAATATGTCAGCGAGGGTATGGGAGAAGAAGAAATTTGGGCGGAGTTCCGATTTTTGAAACCAACATCATAATTCACTCAATGACCGAAAGAATAATCAAAACCAACGCCGGAATACTTCATCATAATATGAAATGGCTTTCTGACGAAGAAGGCAAAGCCAAGAAAAAAGCATTTTTAAAAAGTGTTTGGATTTCTGCCGTTGCCGACCTTTTTGCCGTTCAGAAAATACCGTCGGAATTGAGGTGGAGTTATCCGGGTTCGTTTAGTCGTTACGATGTTTTGCAATACAAACAAATGTATAACGAACTTGCTGAAATTCCCGTCAAAGGTTTTTCCGTTGAAGTAAGTCAAACGCCTTCTACTGAGGCTGAGGCGGTTTGTAATTATGCTTTAACTAACATTACTCCCGATTCGGGCAACATTATGCTCGGAATTGATGTCGGAGGCAGTACTTCCGATGTTTTGATTCTTGCAATGGACAGAAACGAAAGATGTTTTCGCCTTGCGAAACAATCTTCGCTCAGAATGGCATCCGGAATGTTTATCAATTTGATTGCTTTGTCGGAACAATTTAGAAAAGCGGTTTACAAATTTCATGAATCGCCCAAATGTAAATTCAAAATTGCAAACATAAAAAACATTATCGACAAACCCGAAACTTCGCCTTTTTATCTTAATGCCGTTTTAGATAGACTTCAAGGCGGGGATTTTGAATCGTTTTACGGCACAATAAGTCAAAGTTGTCCTCAGGTTTTTGCTGTTCCGGCTTATATTACGGGATTGTTGATGTTTTATTCGGGAATGTTGATACGGAAAACGGTTGAAGAAAACGGTTTTTCTGCCGTTAAAACCGTTGATTTATTACCTTTCGGAAAGGGCGGAAGAATTTTTGATTGGCTTGACGTTTATCCGGGTAAAATTTCGGCACGGGATTATTACAATAATTGTTTTCGTCTTGGCTACGGACAAGGCGGAGAAAATTTAACCGTTGAGAAAAAAGATTCAATCCGAAAGGACAACAAAAGTGAAGTTTCTATGGGACTTTCTGTAAATCAAAAGTTAAGACGGCAGAAAACATACGTGAAACTTCCGATTTAATAGGTGAAGACGGATTTTTGTATTATCCCGAAGGCAACAAAGAGGGTATAAAGTTGAGTCGTTTTGACGTTGTAAGTCCCGAATATTTGTCGGAAATGGATTTCGGGATAGAAATTCCGCAGAAATTTGAAGAATTTGAAAAATTTTTGACCGTTTTTACCGATTTTGTAGGAACAAAAAATACGGGAATTTTGTCAAATGCCGATTTTGTTTTTTCTCAAAAAGATAATTTGGCTCGGGAACTGAAAAATTATATAACCAACGATTCTGAATGGCAGAAAGCCGATTCGTTGCGCCGTGAAAACAACAACGGTGATTTTTGTTACAGGCATCCGTTTTTGATTTTGGAAGGAATGTGTTTTTTGGAGAAGTTTTTAATTTCGGCTATAAAATAATATTTCGTTTTTTTTCAACTGCCGACAATTTTCGTAAAATTATACAACGCACCCGTCCCGATGTTCTGATGTAATAAAAATCCGTCGGCACGGGTGCGCTTTTAATCAATGGGTTAAAACGTTATCTGGCAAAATGCTCTTTGGCAAATTCCATATCTTGGACAATTTCCAAAGTGCCTAAATAGTTGCCCTTTTTGACCCTGACTGCCAAATAGTTAACAAAAATTGTCCTGCCGTTTTTCTCCATCCAAATCGGTACGGAATCGCGTTTTGCGGCGCGGAAATCCTCGATTATAGCCCTGACCATCGGTTCGATTTTGGGCGGATGACACGAAAATACTTCGCGTCCCAATGCGGATTCGGGGCGCATAAAAAAATTTTCGCCTTCGTTGAAATAGCGGTTGATATTGTCGGAATCAACAAACGTTATTTCCAAAGGCAGAGTGTTGACATAATTAATGTGTTATTCGTTAATCATTGCCTCAATTTCCTTTTCGATTTCTTCGGGTTTGGTAACGGGCGCAAAACGCTTGATTGTGCCACCGTCTTTTGAGATTAAGAACTTGGTGAAATTCCAGCGGATTTCCCGTCCTTGCGCCCCGCCGACTTGCTCAGGCTATCCACCATTTTCATTACCGCCTTGTCTTTCAAGCCGCTGACTTTTTCGTCGGGAACTTGTTGGGTGAGGTACGCAAAAATCGGGTGTGCGTTTTCGCCGTAAACGTCGCATTTTTTCATCAGCGGGAAAGTTACGCCGTGGTTAAGGCGGCAAAATTCGGCGATTTCCTCGTCCGAACCAGGCTCCTGATGCTTGAATTGGTCGCACGGAAAGCCGAGGACGACAAAACCCTTGTCCTGATACTTCTTGTAAAGAGCCTCCAATCCGTCGTACTGCGGCGTAAAACCGCATTTTGAGGCGGTATTGACAATCATCATAACTTTGCCCTTGTATTGGGACATTTCCACTTCTACACCCTTGTTATTCAGGGCTTTAAAATCGTAAATATTAGCCATTTCGTTTTTGTTTTGCGCACAGCCGCCGCCGAACACCGCCAACGCCAAAACCGTGCAGGTGAATAACTTTTTCATAACCGCAAATGTAGAAAAAATATCGGAAAACAAACGGAATTTCCTAAAAAAACTATTACAATTTTTCGTTAGCGGCAGCACATTGTCCATCTGGTATGAAGGCTTAAAAACAATCCGCCGTTTTTCGTAGTCAAATTTCATACATTTCCGCCGCCTCAATGTGCATATTATAAATTTCTTCGGCAAGCCATTGAGGTTCAATAACTTTAAGCATTACACCGCGCGAGAGCAAATGAGCATTGAAATCGAATGTGGGGCGCATAAAAATCTCAAAGTCGGAATAATCGTCTTGGGTTGAAATCTCGTTTTGGGAGTGGTGTAGCGGAAGGTCGCGCAAAAAATAACGCTCGCTGCCAAATGCCCTCACAACAATCCTTTCGGCGGGCGCGTTAACCTCGCTCACAACGCCGAAACATTCCGAAAAATATTCCGCCGCGCTGAAATCGGGGTCGATTTCAAACCTTACGTCCGACATTTCTACCGCCGTAAACCTGTCTAACGAAAAAACGCCCATAAAACCGTTTCTGTGGCGGCACAAGACGTACCACCGCTGACGGAAAAGTTTTACGCAATAAGGACACATCAGAAACATTTTCGGCTCGGCGACACCGTAACGCTTGTATTCCGCCGAAATCATCTGACCACTTTTCATAGCGTTGATAACGGTCTGCAACTTTTCGCCGCCCGAAGGAACGTTTTCCAACAAAATTCTGTCTTTAACGCTCATGCTGCCGCTGATTATGTTGCTGACACTCAGGGTAGAAAACATCCAATTTTGAATAGAATTGTCGTGAAGGGCGGCGGCGTTTTCGATGTAATATTTGTAACCGTCGCGGCGGTCGCACTCGATTATTATGCCGAAAACGTCCAAAATCGCGTCCCTATGGCGGTTGAAAGTAGTCCGCGAAAGTTCTGCACCGTGGCTCAATTCGTTTTCTTTCCAACGGCGGCTGAGGTCGGCAAACGAAATCTTGCCCGCCCTGTCAATGGTTTCAATCAGCCAAATGTATTCCCTGAAAAGCGTTGGTGTTGCCATAATGATTTTTTCGGCAAATTTACAAAAAATTTTCCCAACCTGTACCGCCAAATGGTACAACGCACCAATAACTTTGCAATCGACAATTTTATTAATTAACCACTAATTTTTTTAAACATGAAAAAAGTAGCATTTGCTCTTATGAACATCGCAGTGATTTTTTCACTGATGCTTTCGTCATGCAAGAAAGATGACGACAGCGAACCCGAACTGACAATCTCGCAGAAGAGTGTAACAATGGTTCACGACGACACCCTGACATCTCTGCAAGTCAGAAGGCAACATGGGAATCGGCGGATAAGTTTGTCGCCGAGGTTTCTGACGACGGCAAAATCAAGGCAAAGCACGTCGGCGAAACCGTCGTAACCGCCACTGCTAACGGCAAAAAGCAGGAGTGCAAAGTAACCGTCAAGCCGGCATTGCACCTCTACACCGAGCCTATCTTGGATTTCAACCTGACCAAGAGCGACATCAAGGCTATGGAAACCCGCACATTCGATAGCGAAAAGGACACCGCCCTTTATTATACCGACGGCAAGACCTACTTTATCATCTACGAGTTCGACAAAAAGACCTCCAAACTCAAAGCCGCATCATACGGAATGCCAAATATTTCCGTTGCACAATCGTCTTTGCTCGCCGATTTCCTGATTGAAAGGTATCAACCCATCGACTACAAGGAAAATTATTATTACATGATAAACTCCGACCAACTTTCCACAACTTCAATGGTTGTAACAATGACCCTTTCGGTTAAAAGTCTGAAAGTTAACGCACTAATCATGTATATGAAATATCCTTTGGATTAACCGCAATCTGTTAGCAACGGCGGCAGAAACTTTTACTGAATGTTTTTCTGCTGCCGTTGTTTTTTGTAAAATTTTTCCTGCGTTTTTATGTACACGGTATAAAAATAATTCGTATATTTGCCTTGCCGCTGCGGCGCAGACTTCGGCGGCACGACATATAAAAATCAGGCGTTACTCAACGCTTTGTTTTGGCTTTCTAAAACTTGGTCGTTTTATTCCTGTCAAATACAAAGCAACACTGTAATGTCTTGCGGTTATGTATTGTTTCAAGTCGAAAGGCTTGTCGTGTACATATAGCGTGGGCTTTGGTGTTGCTCGTTTCGGACAGGAAGGGCAGACCAAGGCCTAAGAAAGCAGAACGGGCGATAGTAAAAATCCCACGTTTTGTTTTTTTTATATGGATAGACAAGCAATTATTAAAAAATTCTGATTCGGGGTTTTGCAGAATGTTAAAACTGAAAAAATGAAAGGATGCTTAGGAATAATCATAGCATTTATACTGATAGTTTTCATTTCAGTAAAGGTAAAAAAGTGCAATGAACGCCAGGATTTGGAAAACTCTCCTATTTACAAGGAGATGCAGGCGGAAAGAAAGCAAATCGAAGATTCCCTAAAAAATCTTCACGAACTCGCCAAAACCAATCCCGAAGAATATAACCGCATAATGCAAGAACACGAAGAGCAACTTCGTAAAGAAAAAATGTGGAAGTTTACCACCAAAAAGGATGAAAAAACAAAAACCGATAATGTTTGGGCAACAATAAGCAGCGAAAACTCAGGAGTAATCCACATGCCTGAGCCGTTGAAAAAGCCCCGAAAAGGATATAGCAGTGTAAAAGTTGTTGGACATTGTTATATCACAGTAAGGTACATGAAAAAGTATGGAACAAATGTTCTTATTGATATACCAAGCCTTCCGTCTTTTAGCGACCCAAAACTGAATTATGTTCTTGTATGGTTTGACTCAGCGGAAAACCCTATAAAATACGATTACACGCCGCAAAGTGATAATGTTTTTATAAAAAAGAGCAGGGATTTCGTAGAACATTGCAAAAAAGCAACTTCTATCAAACTAAAAGTTCCTTTTGTCAATTATGCACATGATAACGATGACGTGGAATTTGAATTCAGAATTCCCGAACCGTTAGAATGGAAATATAAATAAACAGGATTAAATAACTATAAATCAAATACATTACTTATGGACCAACTCACAGCGAAAATCCCAAATGCGGGAAAAGTCTTCATCTCTAACGAAGACAGCGGAATAAAACTCTATCCGCACCAAATCAACGCGTTTGACAAGATGACGAAAAAAATCGCCAATTCCAACAAATATCCTTACAAGGGACTCCTCGTGCTGCCGACAGGTGGTGGAAAAACCATGACCGCCGCACGTTGGATTTCTGAAAACATCTTGGACAAAGGCATAAAAGTGCTTTGATTGCCCACCGCCACGAACTTTTGGAGCAGGCTAAAAACACTTTCACCGCCCAACTTGCTTTTAAAGACGTGTTTAAAACCAAGAAGGAACTCAATTGGCGAATTGTTTCGGGCATTCACGACAAGCCGGTGAACATCAAGCCCGACGACGACATAATTTTCGCAAGCAAGGACAGTTTGCGCAGCGAAAGAAGTTTTCAATATCTAAAAAATAATTGGCTCAGCGGCAACGGCGAAATTTTCCTCGTTATCGACGAGGCACACCACGCGCCCGCCAAAACTTACCGTAAGTTAATCGAAAACCTCTCAAATGCAGTCCCAAAATTCAGGATGTTGGGCTTGACGGCAACGCCAACCCGCACCTTAGACAACGAAGCAGGATATTTGGCGAAAATCTTTCCCGACGATATGGTTTATAAGACTGATTTGCGCAGCCTTATCCGCAAAGGAATCTTGTCAGAGCCCAAATTTGAGGAAATTGAAACGGGTCAGGATTTCAAGAAAGACCTCGACGAAGAACAAATCAAGAAAATCAACAACGGTTTCGATTTGGAGTCAATCGGCTTTGACGTTGCCAAAAAAATCGCCGACAACAACGAGCGTAACAATTTGATTGTCAGCCGTTACGTTGATAACAAAGACAAATACGGAAAGACAATCGTTTTTGCCGTCAACAAAGAAAACGTAATCGCCCTCAACACGCTTTTTCAAGAAAAAGGCATCCGCTCCGACTTTGTAATGTCCGACACCCGCGACGCTTCGGGCATTCACAGCATCAGCAGCAAGGAGAACAAGGAAAAAATCCAACGCTTCCGCAAGGGCGGCGACATCGACGTTTTAATCAACGTAAACATTCTCACCGAAGGCACCGATGTTCCTGACGTTCAAAGCGTTTTTCTGACACGTCCCACCCGCTCCACAATTCTTATGACACAGATGATGGGCAGGGCGTTGCGCGGCGAAAAGGCGGGCGGCACAAAGGACGCTTTTGTTGTAACATTCATCGACGAGTGGTCTGACAAATCGCTTGGGTTAATCCCGAAAAACTTTACATCGACAACCTTGATTTCACCGACCTCGACCAAGAAAGCCGCAACCGCATTACGCGCCTAATCGCGATTTCAAAAGTTGAGGAGTTTGCAATCCTCAACGACAGAATCATCGACCCCGACAAAAAGGCGTTAATCGAAAGCGTGGATTTTATAAACCGCATTCCCAAAGGCGTTTACAAGTTTTCGTATCCGTATTACGACAACAACGACAACCCAATCGACAAGGTTTGCGAAATTCTTGTTTACGACAATCTCGAAAACGCCTACAAGACTCTTGTCGCCGACATTCCCGACAAATTCGACGACATGAGGGAGCGCATTGAAGACATTACCGAAGAACAGATTATCAATTTCAGCGACGAGTGCGAAACCGAATATTTTGCCGATGTCGCGCTCTATCCCGCTTACCGCGTGGAAGATATCGACGACCTAATCCGTTACTTTCTTCTTACAGGTCAAACGCCTGTGTACTACGAATTTAAAGACCGTGAAAAATACGATGTCGGCGTAATTGCGCAGTACATCATCGACCAAGATTTCGGCTCAAAGGCGGAGGACAAGTACGTTACCGAAAAATGGAATGAAGAGCAGGGCGGTTGGCAGACTTTCTTCGACTTTACGCCAAAACTGTTCCGTAACGAAATTCAACTTGCCAAAGCACGAATCATCCACCCCGAAGATTTTGAGTTAATGCGCGAAATCCCACAGGAAATTCTCGAAGACCGCCGTTACGAAGACATGACAATGGCGCAAATCCGCGAGGTAAATCCCGCTTACGAGAAGTGGCTGCGCGACCGGGTTTTCGCCAAATTCACCGACGAAAACGGTTTCTATTACTCAGCAAACGGCAGTTACAAGAGCCGCAAACGCTCCGATTTTGAAATCGACCACATCAAGCCAATCAGCGCGGGCGGCAAGACGGTTTTTGAGAACCTCCAACTACTTACTTGGTGGACAAACCGTCAGAAGGGCGACAAGTGGGACGACTCGTCAAAAAATCCTCCGGCCTGACCCGTTAAGGCAGACGGTAAAGGCCTTCAAGGATTGGTACGAACTATTTTACGGCAACGCGCAGGCGTTCATAAAAACAGGCGACAAGCAATTTGCCGAAAACGCCCGTGTTGCCACAAGGCAGATGGACAAGTACACAACTGAATTTCGTGAATTAACAAAAAGCAGGACAAAAAGAAGTTCAACCAGAAAGACAACCTTGTAATCAACGGCATTGACAAAAACTAATTTTCCCCGGCGGAGATTTTTGTAACAAAGTATCCGCCGAAATTTTTTTGCATTTTTCGTCCCTTTTTTTATTTCCCAATAAAAATTTGTTACATTTGAAACCGTAAAAAATTTTGAAAACTCGATATGAAAGGATACACATTTACAGACCTTTGCGCCGAAATTCTTGCGCGGCAGACAACGCCGATGTCGCCCGACGAAATTTGGCGCAAAGCCCAAGAAACGGGACTTGACAAAAAAATCGGTTCGTCAGGCAAAACTCCGACGGCAACCATCGGCGCACGGCTTTACGTCGATATCAGGGACAACGGCGAAAACAGCAGGTTTGTACAAGTTTCAAAACATCCGGCGCGGTTTATGCTGAAATCGTCGGGCATGAATATTGCCGAAATAAAATCTGCCGTCGCAAAACAGGATGCGGCAACTGCCAAGACAACAAGCAGTTTCAACGAGCGCGACCTGCACCCGCTTCTTGTAAAGTATGCTTATCAAAACGCACACTTTAAATGTTATGTAAAAACCATTTTTCACGAAAAATCCGCCAAAAAAGCAAAAGGCGTAAACGAATGGCTGCACCCCGATTTGGTGGGCGTTTATTTTCCTTTCGGCGACTACACCAAAGAAACCACGGAGTTGCAAAAAGCCCTGAATGTCAATTCGATAAAACTTTTTTCGTTTGAAATGAAAAAAGAACTAATTACTCAAATCTCAGGGAGTGTTATTTTCAGGCGGTTTCTAATTCGTCGTGGGCAAACGAGGGTTATTTGGCGGCGTTGAAAATCGACGAAGATTCGGATTTCAGAAACGAGATTCAGCGGCTGTCAAACGCTTTCGGCATCGGCATAATCAGGCTCAATGCCGAAAACATCGACGAGTCGGAAATTGTCTGCACGGCGCGTTACAACGACATAATCGATTGGGACACATTAGACCGTTTGGCGGAGGATTCGCCTGATTTTAAGGCATTTATCTCCGACCTAAAAGAGGACATCGCCCTGCAAAAAGTAAAAAGCCGTTACGACGAAGTTTTGAGCGACGACAAATTTGAAAAATTTATCGCCGAAAAATTCAAGGCGGAATAATCTTGGATAAAATTTATCGTATGTTATAACTTGCGCAATCTCGATTTTTTTATAACTTTGCGCAAGTTATAACATACGATAACAAATTAACCGATTAATAATCATGATTTTAGGAGCAGTAATAGGCGATACGGTCGGTTCGGTTTACGAGTTCAGCAATCACAAATCCGTTGATTTTGAACTATTTGACTCGTATTGCGAGTTTACCGACGATTCAATTTTAACCGTTGCCGTTGCAAAATGGCTCGTTACCGACAAGCGGCGAACGTTAGAAAAATTGGAAGAGTGTCTTGTGAATTTTACACGACGTTACCCAAATCCGATGGGCGCATACGGTTCGGGATATATGGCGTGGGCGCGTTCTAACAACCGCAAGCCTTACAATTCTTGGGGCAACGGCTCGGCGATGAGGGTTTCAGCCGTGGGTTGGGCTTTCGACACGTTGGACGAGACTTTGGAAATCGCCAAACGTTCTGCCGAAATCACTCACAATCACCCCGAAGGCATAAAGGGCGCACAGGCAACTGCGGCGGCGATTTTCCTCGGCCGCAACGGAAAGTCAAAACAGGAAATCAAAGATTTTATAACCAAGACCTTCGGCTACAACCTCAACCGCACTTGCGACAAAATCCGTCCGAAATACACTTTCGACGGTTCGTGTCAAGGTACTGTACCCGAGGCGATTACAGCGTTTTTGGAGAGCAACGATTTTGAAAGCGCAATCCGTCTGGCGGTATCGTTAGGCGGCGACACCGACACCTTAACCTGCATCACCGGCGGAATTGCCGAGGCGTTTTACAAGGAGATTCCGCAACCGATTGTCGATAAAATTCTGACAATTATTCCGAAGGAATTTCAGGAGATTTTGGGGGAGTTTAACAAGTAGCCGTAACTAAAAAATCCGCCGCGAAACCAAAATTTTCGGTTTCGCGGCATATTTAATTGACTTTGTTATGACAAAAATCATTAGCAGGAAACAAAAAGAAATGTAAATGCGATAAGAATAAAATTACACTTGTCGTTACAAAAAAAAACTTCAAAATGATTTTTTTTTGATAAAAAATAGTGTTTTTTCAGTCTCCGTTTTTATTTTGGTTTGCTTTTTGAATGGTAAAGATTAAAAAAAGGTTTTTATCATGAAAAGTATTTATAAAATATTGGGGTTATGTATTTTTACAGCGTTTTTTTCGTGTTCCAACTATCAGGAACAACCTTCTGAAAAAACGAATTCCGAAAAGGCGGTTTCTAAAAAAGAAATTTCTAAAAATATCGTATATTCTCTTTTTTCAACTGAAAACAATTATCAAATTTACCGCAACAATGTAAAATATGCCATTTTTACGACTGAAAAAAGCCGCAAGCCGATTGCAATGGACGTTTTTGCGGGTGAATGTTATGTTTTGTTGCCCGATTGTGTAGAAGATTCGGTTTACTATTCGTCCGAAATATTAAAAAACGGCCGTCAGGCTATGATATTCCAAAACGGTTTTAAAGCCGCTGATTTTGATATTAAGAACGGTCATTTTTACGTTTTGGGCAGTTTTAAAGATAGTTGCATTTCTGTTTTTAAAGACGGTGTCCGTTATATGGAATTTTCTGACAAAATTTCCGAACCTAAATTTATTCGTGTTTACGACGAAAATGTTTATCTTGCATTGGAAAACGGCGATAAAACTACCGTTTTAAAGGAAGATAAAAAACTTTATGATTTGCAAGGACAATGCACTTGTTTCGGTGTGTCGTCTTCGGGTGTGTACGCTATGGTTTCCGACAAAATTTATCATAACGGAAAAATTTTTATGGAAGGAAACAATCATTACGACTTTTTAGGGAAAGAACTTACGGCAGCCCCTGAATGTTTTTCTCTTTCGGACGGATTTTGTTACATCGGCATATCTTCCGCATTCGGCGCTGACAAAAAATATGCAGGCGTTTTCAAAAACCGCGACCCTTTTATCACCGTAAAACCCGACGACAAACCCCTTGGACAATCTTCTTTTCAAACTCATCTTTGCGGAATTTCGGCTTGTAACAAGGGTGCATATTCGGTTACGGTAAACACCGTTCCTGAAAAAAATTACGTTCAAAACGTTTTTCATTACCGTTTTGAAACCGATGAGGTTTTCTCAATAGAAATTTCGTCGGAAAATCCGATTTTAATGTTTTTGAAAGGGTTATAAAAAACAGACCGAAAAGTTCACGGGAATTTTTCGGTCTGACTTTTTTTTTATTTAAGAAATTCTTTCATTTTTCCGTCGGAATAAAAAAACGTAGGAAAATCCGTTCTGCCTTTATGGGCCAATCCTGCCGCCAAGAATCTTTGTCGGTTATACCCCAAACGGTAATTCTTTCGATGTTGGAAGAATGTTTTTTCATAGTGTAAAAAAGGTCGGAAAAGCGCGAATTGATAGCGTTTCTCGCATCCTCGGGCAAACCGTTTTTGTAAGGGTCAAAAGTTTCCTGATAATCGGCGCGGGCAGAAATTTCCGCCGTATTTCCCATCGGAAAAGGTATGACCGTTAAATCAAATTCCGTAATTTGAACTTTTATACCGTTGTCTTCAAACTTTTTTAAAGAGGTTTCCAATTCTTCGACGGAAGGAAAATCCATAGTACAATGCATTTGCATTCCCGCATAATCAACTTGCAAACCTTCCGAACGCATTTCTTTGATTTTTGCTATTATGGAATCGCATTTTTGAGGTTTGCAGACGTTAAAATCATTGAGAATAAGTTTTGCATTCGGGTCTGCTTCATGGGCAAATTTAAAAGCAAGGTTTATAAAATCTTTTCCGATAATGTTGTAATAAGGGCTTTTCCGATATGAACCGTCTTCTTCAAAGGCTTCGTTTACAACGTCCCAAGCATCAATTTTGCCTTTATAATGTCCGGCAACGGCGTAAATATGATTTTTCATCCGTTCGATAAGGGTATCACGGCTGACGTAATTCCCCTCGTTGTCAGTAAAAATCCATTTGGGCGGTTGAGAATGCCATACCAAAACATGTCCTACCATATACATATCGTTTTTTAAAGCGAAATCAACGGTTTTGTCCCCGTCCGAAAAGTCAAAAATGCCTTGTTCGGGTTGGACGACTTCGCCTTTCATACAATTTTCGGCAGTAAGGGCGTTGAAATGTTTTTTAACGATGTTGATTGCAACGGTATCAGAACCGTTGATTTGCGGCCCGGCAAAAATAGTTCCGATTTTAAAATCGTTTTCAAACCTTTTTGCTAACCCTATTTCATTGTCAGACTGATTGTTGCCGCAAGAGTTCAGAATAACGGCGGCAGAAAATAATGTTAAAAATTTTTTCATGATATTTAGTGTAATAATAAATCAATGCGGTACAAATTTATATAATTATGTTACAACTCTTTTAGCATTTGTTGCGGATTTTCGGCGGCTTTGACGTTGGAAAAGGCTTTTATTATGATTCCGTTTTCGTCAATAAGATACGTTGTTCTGACGACACCGAAAGAAACTTTACCGTAAAGTTTTTTCTCTTTCCAAACGTCAAATGCTTGAATAACAGTTTTTTCGGTATCTGACAAAAGCGTAAAAGGCAGTCCGTATTTCTCCTGAAATTTTTTGTGAGAAGCAACACTATCTTTGCTGATTCCTATAATTTCAGCACCTTTTTCTCTAAAATGCGGCATTAAATCGGCAAAACTGCAGGCTTGTTTAGTACAACCTGACGTGTTGTCTTTCGGATAAAAATAAAGGACAATTTTTTTGCCCCTAAATTCGCTTAAACTATGCATTTTACCGTCTTGGTCGGGCAACGAAAATTCCGGCGCAGGAGTGTTGATTGGTAACATAATTTTAATGATTTTAATTTTTTACAAATCTAAGATAAGATTTTTTGATAACAAAATTTTTTCGTTACTTTTGCAAAAACAATTTTTTGTAACTATGGCACAATATCTTGCAAATCCTATATACGATTCGGCGTTTAAATATATGATGCAAAACGAGAGGTCGGCAACGTTGTTGTTTCGACACTTTTGCAGCGTGAAATTATCGACTTAAAAATTCTCGCCAACGATACTCCCGTTATAGAGGAGAAATCTGGCGTAAGAATTTTGCGTCTTGATTTTTCAGCAACGGTTTTTAATCCTGCAACAAACGAAAACGAATTGATAACCATTGAGTTACAAAAATCTTACCTTGACACTGAAATTATGCGTTTCCGCACGTATTTGGGAAACAAATATTCCGATACGAACAATGCAGAAACCGAGATTGTTAAATCGTTACGCAAAAATCATAAAACCAAAAAGTTTGAATACGTTGATGTTGAAAGAAAAAAGCCGCTGCACATTGTTGCGATTTACATTTTGGGGCATACATTTCAGGAAATTGACATTAAAAAACCTGTAATTTACAATTATGCCAATCCGATGGGAATTGAAAATGAGCCGATTCCTGAGGTTTTAAAATCGCAGTTTTTCCGCAGTTTAACGCATGACACAGTAATCGTTCAAATTCCGTATTTAAAAAAGAATGCGCAAACAAAAGTTGAGCAGATGTTAGAGGCGTTTTGTCAGGATTATGTTTCGACAAAATCGAATCAGTTGCTCGAAATGGATTTAGATAACAAACCCAATGATTTTCAAGAACTTGTACGTCCGTTGCTTTACGCCGTGGCCGATACTAATGTTCGCAAAGTTATGAACATCGAAGACGAAATGTCGGAATATTTTGCAAATTACAAATGCGTTACCGACGAAATGGACGCTTACAGAGAATTGGCGGAAGAACGTAGGAAGGAGTTAGAAGAGAGCAAGTTGCAGATAAGAGAAAAAGATTCGCAATTACAAGAAAAAGACCGTGAACTCGAAAAACTTCGCCAATTGCTCAAACAGCACGGAATTTCGTAAAAATTTTAATATTAACTACGAAAAAAACACTCCGTCTCAAAACCGTAACTTTTCGGGTAAAGGGTTACACTTTTTTTCGCATTTTTTTTATTTTTACAAAATTAGAAATCTGATAATATCAATTCAAATAATTTAATATCAGGTATTTGCGCAGATTGTTAATTACATTTTATCAAAAACACGAAATTTTTTACACTTTTGACTTTTCCTGAAAGACTTTGACCGCTGACGGAATTGTTTTGCGGCAAAAGTCCTGACATTGAACCGCTTTGAATCAAATTGCTGAGATACGAGGCTTTTATCGCATAACCGACGTTTTCCGCGCCCTTGTGCTTGGCATTTACAATGCCGATAAGATTTCCGCTGTTGTCGAAAAGCGGACCGCCGCTGTTGCCCGGCTGAATCGGCGCAGAAATCTGATAAAGCGACAAATCGCCCTGAAAACCCGATTTCGCACTGACAACACCCGTGGTGAGTTTTATTTCGTCGCCCATCGTCGCCGTCATCGGATAGCCGAGCACGAAACAATTTTCGCCCACTTCCGCCATCGAAGTTTTTACGCGGTAAGGTATCGCACCGAAACCCGTAAAACGTCTGTCGTCGATTTTTATAACCGCCAAATCGTTGTGCGAATCCGACAAAACCACACGCGCATTATAACCGATATTGAAATTGCCCTTTACGCCGAAAACTTTTATGTTGTTAGCCCCATCAATTACGTGGTGATTTGTGCAGATGTATCCGCTGTTGAGAGCAAAACCGCTGCCCGTCCATTTGGCGTAAAACGGTGGTTCATAGACGTTGTTTTGTCCGCTTGAAGAAATATTTCCGCCGCCCGAAGACGGATACATTTTCTTGATTTTTTAATAATTTTTGCATTTATTGCCTCGGCAAATTCCATATTGGGGTGTATATTTATAATATACACTTTCTTGTCGGTGCAATCGAAATTATCAACAATTATTTTGTTGATAATATTATCTCCGCCGCTATAACCTACAATTATGAGTTTCTCTGCGGATTTAAGATTCTGTTTAAATTTTTCAATCAGTTTAGCATAAAAGATAGGCTCTTTATATCTGATTGGTTTTGTTTCCTTACCCGTAAGAAAATCGGAATGGTATGAAAATTCAAAACGGTCAAAAGTTCCTTCTGCGTTTTTCTTATACAGACAATCTGTTCTTACTCCATATTTTATTTTTACATAATTTTCGGGAACAAAATTCTCGTTTTGATTTCTATATACAAAATAGTCTAAACTACCGTGCAATTTGTAGAGTCGTATATTTCTACTGTAATTACCTAAATATCTTTCCAAAACAAATTTTCCCTCGCTCTGTATCTCCGTAGTATGGTGAGTCGGAATTTGAAAAACCATCGGAAATAAGTCCACAAAGATAATCTCGGTTAAATACTTCAAAAAGCAAATCGTGATTTAAGGTATGAACATTTATGATTGAATTTTTCGCACCAAGTTTTCAGAATATCGGTGAATGTCGCATATTTATTATAATTCGTTTTCTTCGGCGGAAAACTATCATACCAAGTTATTCCGTTGCCATCTTTCAAGAAATATTCTAATAATTGCATAAAAACAGATTCGACACTTCCTATATAATATTGGTAATCAGGAAAATTTTTGTATAGATATTCGTATTTATATTCTTTATATTCATTTGCAATTATATCGTAGAAAATTTCATAGTTGAAATTATCACCAACTTCGTTTGCATATTTATTTATTAGTTGTTTGCAAAAGTCTAATAACGGTTTGTGAATTGGTAAAAAAGAATGAGATTTTGCATATTTAGAAGACGTATTATTGATAATTCACCGTTAGGAGCCAAACTAATCGGTTCATAATCAAAATTCAACAACTTTTTCGCTAAATCGTTGGCTAACGGATAACCCATTGGTTGAGAAAATCCTGCGCCTAATAAAAAAGAAATACTTTTCTTGTCTTCCATTTTTAAGTTGAATTTTTTAATTGATTATTAATGGATTACACAAAAACAGCCGCACCACCAATGGCAAAACCATCAGCGGTGCGGCTGCATTTTTACGGCATAAAGACAACTCCGATAGGTGTAAAGTTGATTTTATCCCCCCCTAAGCATACTTGTCTTTATGTCGCAAAAATATAACATTAAATATTATTTTTTATCAACGGCAAAATTATAAAGTATTTTCAATTAACCAAAAACTTTTTTTATTTTTGCGTGAAAAATTTTTTGTAATTATGGCGTAATACATTGCAAAATCCGATTTACGATTCGGCATTGTTGCAGTGCGAACTTGAAAAATTCCGCCAACTGCTCAAACAGCACGGAATTGAAAATTAAAAAAACGGCAGCATAAAACACATATCCGCTTTTCTGTTCGGCGTAAATTTTATGCTTTTCATCGCAATTCAGTTTATAACTATAAGATGTTTTTGCTGCCATTGTTACCGCTAACTCACCGTCAATGTAAAGATAATATGGCGATGTCGATGTATTTTTTATGGTTAAAGTACCGAATTTTTGAGAAGTAGAAATTTGTGATTTATTAACCTTCACCGCACCCTTTATGGTATAAATGCTAACTTTCGCCGTTGAAGAATAAACATTTTCGAGAACAAAAATGCCTTTTACGTCATCGTAAGTTTCAAAAAATACGGCATCGCCAAGCCGCCCATATCGCCGATAACGCCGCCGCCGAGGTTTACGAATAGGCTTTTCCTATCTGCGCCGCTGCCGCAAAGTTGCGTCCAAATCTGCTGCAAAGTCTCTATGTTTTTAAACTGCTCGCCGCTCCGTATACTTATGATTACGGCGTTTTTTTCGTCTTGAAAACTTAATTTTAGTTGCTAAAGTTAGTAATAATGTGGATTGTAGAAAAACTTTTTTTGGGGGGAAGAAAAACTGCAATTCTCCATTTTTTTTAGTGTAATCTTACACCGCTGAAAATCCTTTTCGCAAAAGTTTTATCCCGAACTTTGCGGCGTAAAATTATTACAACATGGAAGAGATTATCAACGGTTTAAACAAAAGATTTGCAAACGCCAATGTGTCAGAGGTTTTGGAGTTTTTCCTTAACGAATACAAGGGTAGGATTGGGCTGTCGTCGTCGCTTAGTTACGAAGACCAAGTTTTAACCCACCTGATTTGTCAGATTGACAAGACCGCGAAAATTTTTACGCTCGATACGGGCAGGTTCTTCGCCGAAACTTACGACCTTATCGACAAGACTAATTTTCGTTACGGTATAAAATTGCAGGTGTATTTCCCTGATTACAAGCAAGTTGAAAAGATGGTAGGCGAACACGGTATCAACCTTTTTTACGATTCTATCGAGAAACGCCATCTCTGTTGCAACGTAAGAAAAATCGAACCCCTGAAACGCGCTTTAAAAGGTTTGGACGTTTGGGTAACCGGTTTGAGGCGCGGTCAGTCTGTTACACGGAAAAATATGCAACTCGTTGAATATGACAAAGATGACAATATCATAAAACTCAATCCGCTGATTGATTGGAGCGAGGACGATGTTAAAACTTTTATAAAGCAAAACAACGTTCCTTACAACAAACTCCACGACAAGGGTTTTCCGTCAATCGGCTGTCAGCCCTGCACCCGCGCCGTAAAAGAGGGCGAGGACATTCGCTCCGGCCGTTGGTGGTGGGAAAATCCCGAACACAGGGAATGCGGACTGCATCAAAGAAATTAACAATTAACAATTAAGAATTAACAATTAAGAATTAACAATTAAAAATTAATGAACTACGGAAAACACGAAAATCACGAAAATTTTTGGCGTTTTTCGTAGTTAGAAATAATAATTAAAAAAATGAAAAAAGCATTAGTAATTTTATCGTTGTTTTTGGCTGCGTGTGGCGGCGGAAACAATCGCAAAACGCTGATAATCAAGGTGGTTTGAAGGGCGAAGTGCAACTTTCGGGGGCTTTCGCGCTTTATCCGTTGGCTGTGGAATGGGCGGCGGAATTTCAGAAAATCAACCCCGGCGTAAAAGTGGACGTTCAGGCTGGCGGCGCGGGTAAAGGTATCACCGACGCGTTGGCGCAGATGGTGGATTTCGGTATGGTTTCGCGCGAACTTTACCAACCCGAACTCGACAAGGGCGCAATCGGTTTTGCGGTTGCCAAGGACGCTGTTGTGGCAACAATCAACGCCGCAAATCCCGTTTACAAAGACATTGTGGCTCACGGAATTACGGCCGATGACGCTACCAAAATCTGGATTACCGGCGAGGCTAAAACGTGGGGCGACATTCTCGGTAACGGCGACCAAACTCCGCTTCACGTCTACACCCGCAGCGATGCGTGCGGCGCGGCCGAAACGTGGGCGATGTGGTTCGGCAAAAAGCAGGAGGATTTGCAGGGAACCAAGATTTATTCCGACCCGGGACTTGCCGCAGCCATTCAGAAGGACGTTTACGGCATCGGGCTCAACAACATCGGTTACGCCTACGACGCCGAAACTCACAAGCCTAATCCCGGTCTTGCGGTTGCGCCGATAGATGGCGACGGCGACGGTAAAATCTCGCCCGAAGAATATTTTTACGACACTAAGGAACAGATTACCAAAGCGATAGCCGACGGCAAATATCCGTCGCCGCCCGCAAGGGATTTGTATTTGGTTTCAAAAGGTGTTCCCGAAAACAAGGCTGCGTTGGAGTTTTTGAAATTTGTGCTTTCAAAGGAAGGTCAGGCTAAAAACGAACCCGCAGGTTACATCGCAATGCCCGAAGATAAAATTCAGAAGGCTTTGGATAAGTTGAAGTAATTATGACTGTATTTAATCCCGATTTTTGGAAAAAATTCCGTAACACTTTTCGGATTTTCTGCGACAAGTTTGCCGGCAAAACGCTGTTAATGTGTTCGGTGCTGATATTGGTTTTGGTGTTGGCGATGGGCGTTGGTTTAACGTTAAAATCGATTCCCGTGTTAAACGAAGTGCCTTTTAAAGACCTCATAATGGGGTCGGATTGGCAGCCGTTTAAAAATAAGTTCGGCTTTCTGCCGTTTTTGGCGGGAACGGTTTATGTAACCGTAATTGCAGTGGCTATCGCATTGCCACTCAGCCTGTTGAGTGCGGTTTTCCTTACCGAATACGCGCACCGGAAAATCAAAAAACTCGTGTATCCGTACTTGATATTTTGGCGTCGTTGCCGAGTGTCATTTACGGCACATGGGGCATTTTGGTAATCGTGCCGTTTGTGAGCGACGTAACGCCCGAAAAGTACGGATTTTCTTCAGGGTATTCGCTGTTGGCGGCGGGGATTGTGGCGGCTGTAATGATTGTTCCGCTGATGGTGAGCCTGTTTGTGGAAGTGTTTTCCACGGTTGGACAGGATTTGCGGGACGTATCGTTTTCGATGGGCGCAACCCGCTGGCAGACAGCGGTTAAGGTTGTTATAAAAAAGTCGTTGCCGGGGATATTTGCGGCGGTGGTTTTGGCGGTGTCGCGGGCTTTGGGCGAGACGATAGCGATTCTGATGGTCTGCGGCAACATGGCGCAAGTGCCTGAAACAGTGTTTGATTCGTGTTATCCTCTGCCCGCCCTCCTTGCCAACAATTACGGCGAAATGCTCTCGCTGCCGATGTATGAAAGCGCGTTGATGTTTGCGGCGTTGATGTTGTTTGCGGTAGTGGTGGTTTTCAACGTTGTGTCGAGGGTGGTGCTGAGGAAGATTGCGGGGTGAAAAATTCGCGCCGATTGTATTCGTAAATGTTCAGCGGATATTTTT